>CAJHQQ010002206.1:0-70270 GCA_905132885.1 Moricandia moricandioides
TGTAAGACATAAGAGAACATCCAAAGCAGTAAGACAACACTGGTTTAACCTGGACAATTTGGACGAGTGTGACCCGGTTGTTTGCACCGGGAGCAACTATAGTCCTTGTGTAGTTTTTCGCGGTTGCTTTCCCCACATCCTTGAAATTTCTAGCCAAGACTGCCACCTCGTCTTCTTTTGCCTACCCAGACCAAGCTTGACATCTGGAGGAAGACATTTACGTGTGTCTGTATACAATCCTGTCCACGCCCATCCGGGTTGGTTTGTATACAATCCACACTACTACTTCGTACTGTACAACAGGACCAACTGCGTCGTCCCCATCTGAGATGTTTGGTGAATCCTATATCCATGGGAATCTTCTTTTGGATAGCGCCTTCACCCTATAACAGACACTTTTGATTTTCAATCCTTTTTTGTTGTATCCTCATGTTAAAACTCATCTAAACATGTAATGGTTGTGAAGCAGACGCTTATTTTGTTTTGCTATCATATCTCCATATATTGGTATGGAGAAAACAGGTCTGCATGTTATCAGACAAGCCCCGTCTTTCTTTAGTCCGAATTTAAAGCAGTATCCACATGGATACACTCCGACGGCTTCGGTGTACACACGTTACGGTGTCCACTTTTGTTTGTCAATCCTTTTTTGTTGTATCCTCATGTGAAGCAGACGCTTATTTTTGTTTGCTATTATATCTTCAAATTTTGGTATTGAGAAAAAAAGTCTGCATGTTATCAGACCACCCCCGTCATTCTTTACTCCGAATTAAAGTACTATCCACATGGACACATACCGATGCGGTCCGTGTACACACTTTTAGGTGTCCATGTACTATATCGTTCATAACCAAACTTTATCGGTGTCCACGTACTCACGTTTACATTCGTAATGATAGTGTACTGGTGGACCAAGGGATGGTGTCCACGATAGGTACTCTCTGCCTTGTACCAGGTATTCAGAAAATAGGTCTGCATGTTATCAGACAAGCCCCGTCTTTCTTTAATCCGAATTTAAAGCAGTATCCACATGGATACACTCCGACGGCTTCGGTGTACACACTTTACGTTGTCCACTTTTGTTTGTCAATCCTTTTTGTTGTATCCTCATGTGAAGCAGACGCTTATTTTTGTTTGCTATTATATCTTCATATTTTGGTATTGAGAAAAAAGGTCTGCATGTTATCAGACAACCCCCGTCATTCTTTACTCCGAATAAAAGTACTATCCACATGGACACATACCGATGCGGTCCGTATACACACTTTTAGGTGTCCATGTACTATATCGTTCATAACCACACTTTATCGGTGTCCACGTACTCACGTGTACACTCGTAATGATAGTGTACTGGTGGACCAAGGGATGGTGTCCACGATAGGTACTCTCTGCCTTGTACCAGGTATTCAGAAAACAGGTCTGCATGTTATCAGACAAGCCCCGTCTTTCTTTAGTCCGAATTTAAAGCAGTATCCACATGGATACACTCCGACGGCTTCGGTGTACACACTTTACGTTGTCCACTTTTGTTTGTCAATCCTTTTTTGTTGTATCCTCATGTAAAGCAGACGCTTATTTTTGTTTGCTATTATATCATCATATTTTGGTATTGAGAAAAAAGGTCTGCATGTTATCAGACAACCCCCGTCATTCTTTACTCCGAATAAGAGTACTATCCACATGGACACATACCGATGCGGTCCGTATACACACTTTTAGGTGTCCATGTACTATATCGTTCATAACCACACTTTATCGGTGTCCACGTACTCACGTGTACACTCGTAATGATAATGTACTGGTGGACCAAGGGATGGTGTCCACGATATATACTCTCTGCATTGTACCAACCCTTTGTCCACCTGTACACTATCTACGTGTCCACGTCCATACGGGTTGGTATGTATACAATGTACACTACAATTCCCAAGTGGTAGTCTCTGCCTTGTACCAACCCTTCTTTCACATGGACACTGTCAACGTGTACACATCCATACGGGTTTGGTATTTTTACAATTTACACTACCGTTTGCGTACACTACAATACGTTGTGTACACTAAAATTCCAAATCTGTACACCAGATACTACATATCGTGTACCATGTAGTAGTGTGTACAATCCATATGGACGTGTACACTTTCATAGTGTACATTATGGACGAAGGCAGAGACTCCGTATTGTGGACACCATGCCTTGGTCCACCTGTGAACAACCCTTTGCCCATCTGTACACTATCATTCAAAATTTATTGATGGGTATTTGTACACGTCCATACAAGTAGGTATTTTTACTATATACACGACCGATTGCGAAGAATGTTTTGGATGCGTAGACAACAGATTGGTATGTATACAATCACTCAAACTGTACACTAACTACGTGTCCACGCCCATCCGGGTTGGTATGTATTCAATCCACACTACTACTTCGTACTGTACAAAACCACCCCGATACAATGTCTACATAGCCACGTCAAGAAATATCCACTAAAATACCAACACCCTTTGCCCCGTACACTACTTATGTACAATGGACACTGTTTTACGCTAGGTTATGGATTTTAAATATTTTTCACCAATGTTCGCATGGCCGGTTCTCCAGAAGTAAGGACAAACAAAAAAAAATTGTTATAGAGTTTCAAACGTTCCTACATCGTTTATACACATTAGGTCATAAGTTAACAAAATACATCCAACACCTAAGTCAGAACTTAACAAAATGAATCCAACCCTAAACACCTTAACATATCCGAGACACTTAAAAAGATTGTCTTTCAACATCCCCTCTCAAACACCATCAAACGTACAAAGGCACAACCCACCCCTTGTACAGATCCATTGCATACTGCTTCCTAATCATGTCCACAACCTCATCATTCAGGCCCGAGTTTCCAACATCCATACCATTCGCATGCATCTCCATGAGCTTTGCAGCCAAAGGCACACAATCTCCAGCAACCCTCTCAATCAAAAACGGAGCAAACTCATGCTCGCCGGCATCAACCGTGGGGCTCACCTTACGGGCAATGTACGGAAGCATCCTAGACATATCTGCCAACAACTCACAAACTTCTTCCTCTGAATTCAAACATGGGTTTGGGTCAAACACCAATACTCTCCACTCCGCTAAACTAATGCACAATCCTACCCAATGACTTTCACCCCACTTCATTGGCGTATAAAGCCTATCCACCTCCACACCCCATGTCATATTCTTCATAGTCAGATATTTCGTTACCCTTGCATCCGCCACAACTACAGTCTTGTCATTAGCCGCCTTAAAGGATCTCGCTCTCCCTTGCAAGTGACAGGCAAACCATGGCGGCACGAACATACCCTGATTCATCAAAACAGGCCCTCCATGTCTCTCCTCAACGAACTTCATCAACACCTCCATATGCTGTTCCGGAAACATTCATCCCAATACAAAATGGGTCAGACTTTTCAACGAAAAGAAAAAACATAAACGATGAGAGCTTCATCGAATTTACCTTATCAGACAACAATTCCTGAGAGGTTGCTAGTTCAATGAAGAACTTATTGTTCAGGTCGTGTTTGCCTCCTGCCTTTGCATGAACCCTGTCATCAAGATCACAAATAACTCATCAATTAAGATTTGGTTCTATTAGAAGCAAACACAACTATAAAGCTAACCAACCAAACTCACGCTTCCTGTGTGGACTCCAAAACCTTCATAAAGGCTGGGTAATCACAGTCTTCCACTGAAGGAACAATTTCCGGTACTACGTAAGGGTCTTTGGTTAGAAACAAGGCCGCCAAGTTGGCTTCCTGCTCACCCGGTCTGCGCGGCGCAATAAACACACTCGGCCCAACATTGACAGTGGACTCACAACTAAGTCCGCCAACCTCCAAACCAACCTGTCAAGATATAAAGGCGGTATACACGTCAGTACAAAATGATGTGTACAGATGTTCACCAAAATGGAAACAAGCAACTGTCCACATGTTCACCAGAACCTGTACGCAATAACTACCTTACTAGACTCATCCGTTGGCTCGGCTATAATAGAATCAATTGTCCGTAAACTATCTTTGACATGCAAGAACTTCAGTCCAAACCAATATATTCAGTCGGGGGGACAATTACCTAAAAAAACACTAACCATAACAACAAATACGGACATATACCTGTACCGGATCCTTTTCGCTAGCTTCACAGGTTTCCAAGCAACTTTCAGGTCTCCTCACAGTAACCTACAAAACACAAATCCTGTGTCAATAACCTGGAAATAAACACTCAACCAGAGCACCCATCTACCAAATAATAGTATCATGGTGGACAATAAAAAAGGTGTCCACCACACATTATTAGTGTACAAGTGGACAATAAAAAGGGTGTCCAACAAATTCATACTTGATCTCCAACAGGTCCAGCCTCACTCTCATCAACAGCTGCAACCTCGCTCTCATCATCTCCCCCAACGCTGGTCTCCTTCGGAGTCATGGTATCACTATCGACACTCTAAAAGAAACCATATCCACAACCCATTAATAGTGTTACGGTGGACAGTAGCAAAAGATGTACTCCACACACTATTTGTGTCCACGTGGACAATAGAAAGGGTGTACAAGAAATTCATACTTGCTCTCCAACAGGTCCAGCCTCACTCTCATCAACAGCTCCAGCCTCGTTCTTATCATCTCCCCCAACGCTGGTCTCCTTCGGAGTCATGGTATCACTATCGACCCTCTAAAAAAAACAATATCCACACCCCATTATAGGTGTACACAGAAACAACATTTAACCAAACAGTAAATTAAAACAAGCTTCTAAAAAACCTGGTTATCGTGCGGTGTCACCGCTTCCTCCGTCAATTCTATTACATTAGTCGATGGTTGTTCCTGCAAGACCCCGAAATCCACGTACGTGCCACCAGCTGCGAACATGTCAGGTCCACTCTCGTTCACCTGCGGACATACAACACTCTTTCACGGACGTATAAATTTATTCCACTCGGGATATAACAAAATGTACCGTAGCTTCAGACGTCCCAGTGAACCCCTCCACCAAAACATCCAACCTCTCAGCATCCTGCAAGGATGGTAACGAATTTAATATAGGAAACAATTACGTAAACAGACACGATTCATAGAGCCAAAAAATAAAAATAGAAAATCACCTCCACGGTTAAACCGTTTCCGGGACTACCGCCACCTGTATCATCACCTTCAAAGCTACTACCCTGCCCATCAACGTAACTCAGTGGGTTAACATTGGCTAGCACGCCCAATGGACCACCACCGCCTAAACCTACCTGACTATCAGCAACGAAGTAGGTGTTGCTAGTCGTGCCGTCATATAAAACATTACCGTCCAACCCCGGCCGACCACCATCCGCCCACTGCAAAGGGATCCCGTCTCCTTCCTTCATCCTAACTAACAACCGTGGTGCCTCGGCCGACGAGAAACTGTCAACAGCGCCACTTTTCCGAGCTACTGTTTCCTCTTCCCTCGCAGGCATCTCCTCCGACCCATCACCGTCAACCTGGTTGTTAGTGCTCCCCCCAACATGCTGCCCGCCACAATCTTCAAAACCATCGTCAGCAACTCCATATCCCTGTTGAGAACCACCACCCTGTTTCCTCACAGAATCACGTCTCCTACCCCTTCTGCGACCAACTCGCCGAACAAGTAACTTAACAGTCTTCTTCAACAAAACAACCTCCTTCTTCAACGCTTCAACCTCCGAAGTCAGGCGGGCCACAACAATATCTACGGGCCTTTCCGAATGGCCACCCGATTGACCATCTACTCCCTGATTCATGGAAGGCCCCTCTCCGTCACACTCCACACCATCGACCCTTTCACTCACCTTCTCTTTTTCTTCTTAGCACCGCCGTGAACATAAAGGTCCACGCGCATGTCACCTCCACCCCAGTCAGTCTTGCGGAATACCCTCCCTTTTTTCATCTCCCCTGCCATGTAAGCAACCTCATGATCCATCCTCTCGTCGTCGAAAGGTATCCACTCTTCCCCACCCATGGTTGCAAGCTCAAGCATGGGTTGCACTTTTAGCTACAGAAAAGCCAGAAACAAGTTACAATTAAACCCCCAATTAGCAAGATAGCGAATGTCATACAAAGAAATCAATCTATATCCATACATACACCTAAATTGGTGTCCACAAGTACAGACCATGCATCCAGCAACTCATTGTACACATGTACACCATGGTGGTGTCCACATGTACATCGAATTTCCTGCTTTCTCTACTATACACAGAATCATCATTCACTAAACTAGACACCCGCACACTAACTGTTGTACACGCGTAAAGCATTCCAAAAAAGAAATGTACAACTCCTCACAGATCATATCCACATAAAAACTCCCCCAATTGTCAAGAGTATGTACATGTTGAAACCACCATGGTCTACACATGTATAAAACTAGCAACCACATATGCTTACGCCCATTAGGTGTACAGCAGAAACATCAAGTTCGGTGTCCACAAGAACATCCAATACAACTAACCGCTCAAATGTCCACATGTTAAATTATAACATTTTCATCACACTAGACACCTACATACAGAACTATTGTGGAGTCGAGTATACCTCTGGGTCGTGTTCAGCATTACGGATGTCGATTATGTTCAACCCCGCGTGCTTCGGTAAAATGGACTTCTTGTAGTCCTTCAACTTCACACTGTCATCACCAGACAAACGACCAAGCAAACCAGGGATGCACTCATAAGCCACAAGCTGTAGCGCTAGGGGGAACCCAACCATTTTCGATGTCTCCTGCATCATACGCTTAACGAACTCCCCAACAGGATCTTCAACCTTATCAAGAATCTTAGGCCCAGGCTTCATGGTACTAATTGTCCACAGATAGGACTCTCTCCCCCAAGGAAATGCGAAGAACTTCCTCAAATCCTCCACTAGCATAACATACTTCAAACTCGGCCTAGGATTCTGCGAAGTCCTCACCAAAACACCATCCACGATTATTATAAGACAGAGTCTCAACCTACGCCAACCATCCATTTTATAATCACCAGCAACAACATTGACCAGATGCTCTATTGTCACATCACGGTCATCTCCAATGAGTTTACCCCAGAACTCGTAGTTCTTCTCCGTTGGCTTGGGCTCGTACACGTGAGTGTATCCATCATCGAACTCACCACAGGGTAGACCCGTAACAGCGCCAAACTCATCCAAAGAGAATCTGAAAGGATTTCCACCGAAAACCGGCCATAACTCGAACTTCTTCTTCGTGATCAATTGCCTCACTAGCATGGCATGTCCAAGCTTTCCCGACATCGAACACCGGCGGGCAGGTAGTTCCATAGGCCTCCCAAAAGGTGACCGCATCAACATATCCCACTCGTCGGAACCTTCCAAGACATCTCGCACAAACAATAGCAAATCAACCGTCGAGTAACAATTCAATCGCCGATCGGGGAATCGATCCGTAGCAAACAGTCGCTTCGGAAGCTTCAAGTCCACCCCATCGACGTCTCCTCCTCCTGAAATACAAACGGGGAACCCATTTCTTTCACACAAAGCAAATTGAAGTTATTTAAAAAAAAATAAAAAATCGCTCAAGAACTCACCGTCGACGCTTCGTCCTCCGGAGATTTCTTTTCCGGGCCGTTTCCGTCGACTAGACATTATTAGATCTGGGATTAAACGAGAATGAAATGCTATATCCCCTCAAACTCGCCGTGACACAATTTATTCCAAAGGAACCGGTTTCGTGCTTTTCAGATTTTAGGGTGAAGGAAAACAAAAAGACAACCAATGAGAAGAAGTAAAAAGAGTTTCAAGTTAAAAAGAGTTTATAATTCTGTCTCGGGTACACAACCAGGGGAAAAAACGTAAATTTGAATTTTAAAAAAAAACAAAACACAAGAGTAACTAAACCTAACTAAAGGGGTACCAAAATTATATGGCTAGTTACACAATTTAGAGGGACTTTTTGAATCTTTTCACACAATAACTACTCCTGTATAAGGAACTGCCTCAGCGTGAAAGAGAAACTCGGAAACTGCCTCCACATGAAATTAACTCAAAATTCAATGATGAATAGTAACTAAAAAAGGGTTGGTTTTAGGTTTGACTTGAATTTTTAGGTTGTTTTTGAAAAACACCCGTAAAATAAATAGTAATTAAATATATAATATTAGGAGTAAAAATATTACATTAAACATCTATTATAATATTAAAAATAAATATACAATATAAGAAATATAAATATTACATTAAACATCTACAAGTAAATATCTAATAAAATAATAATAAGTAAATATACAATATAAGAAATAGAAAAATTACATTAAATATCTATATGAAAAATGTATATTAAAATAAATAATAAGTAAATATACAATATAAGAAATAAAAATATTGTATTATATATATTGTAATATTAACATAGATATGAAAGAAAAAAATTAGAATAAGTAAATATATAATATAAGAAACAATAAATAATAAGTAAATATACAATAAAAATAAAAAAACTACATTAAACATCTATCTGAAAAATATATAATTTTACGTTTTTATTATTTCCAAATATTTTATAAGTAAATATGCAATAGAAAATAAATAATAATTAAATATACAATATAAGAAATAGGAATATTACAAGAAATAGAAATAGTAATATTATTATTTGATATAAAAACAAGAAAATTAGAATGAATAAATAAATATACAATATAAGAAAAATAAACAATAAGTAAATATAAAGTATAAGAAATGGAAAAAAGTAAATTAAATATCTATATGAAAAATGTATATTAAAAATAAATTATCAGTAAATATACATTATAATAAATAAAAAATATTATATTAATCATTTATCGTAATATTAGAATAATTAAATCTAAAATAAAATAATAATAAATAATAATTAAATATACAAAATAATAAATAAAAATATTATTTTAAGCATCTATCGTAATATTATCATTTAATATAAAAGCAAGAAAATTAGAATAAGTAAATATACAATATAAGAATAGATAAAAATAAATAAATATACAATATAAGAAATATAAATATTATATTAGTCATCTACGTAATATTAGAATAATTAAATATAAAATATGTGAAAATAAATAATAAATAAATATACAATATAAGAAATAGAAAACTATATTAAGCATCTATCTAAAATGTATAGTAAATAAATAATAAGTATATATACAATATAGGAAATATAAATATTACATTAAACATGTATTGTAATATAATCATTTTATATAAAAGTAAGAAAAATAGAATAAGTAAATATATAATATAAGATAAAATAATAATTAGTAAATATATAATATAAAAATATTATATAGTTAACATTTAAAAATCAAAATAGTTCTGCGCGTAGCACTGATTAACCCCTAATTGAATATAGACATGAGATATTTCCTTCTAACGAGATTTGATATATTTGAAATATAAGTCAGCCATGAAGTCCATATAGAGACTGTGGGGGACCTGAGTTCCTTCTCTGATCCATCTTCAGTAAATTTTTAGATATATATAGATTCCTCCATTTGGAAGAAGGAAGAAGGAAGAAAGACTGTAGAAATCAAGACATTGATTCTCTAGAATTTGAAGCGTCAAAAAAATTATATATATGTACACAACTATTGGTCTGATCTTTCAAGCCTCATGCCTCAACCAAATTTAACTATCTCAAGCTCAAGACAATGCTCGGTATTAGCTACATCTATGATTCTTCAAAAGCTTAATTCATACAGCCCATTAACATTATCCTTTTTGGGTAAGGCTAGTCAAAATTCCTCTCGACAGGGCTGAGAGAGATCTTTCCCCATGTCCTTCTCCAGGAGAGAATCTGTCCTCTGCAATCCCTCTGTCTACGAGGTGAAAGTGTACCGAAACTCAAACTAGAAAAGTTTACCAATTTCTTAGCCGTTTGCAATCTTATGTGATGATCCACTTGGGGCCGGTAGATGCAACAATTTCATTTGGATAAGAGTTGAGGTTCTGGATGGTGTTCCAACATCACATGGTATTTATAACGACCCTAACCCGGGTTTCTTTTCTAAACCGATTTGTTTTGTTCCTTTTCAATAATAAGTATTTTATCTCTTTTATTTCACCTAAACCAATTGGTTTGGATTTAATTAATTATACTATAAGCCAAACTCTTGTTTTGTCGTGATTAGTGGTATATATTTAATTATATGTATTCCCTTCCTCCCGAATAACCTAGCTGTCACATCTCGTGAATGTTGTGGTTTTTCACCACTTCCAAGCAGCTTGTTCATCTCTCCCTCTTGACTTCTTCTTCTTCTCTTCTTACTTTGCTTATTCCTCTCTTCATGTTCATCTCAGTTTCATGTCATCACCGGAGAGGGAGACTTATCAACCATCATCACTAGCCACCACCGCAGCGCCTCTCGATCTGATCACCACCGGATCCATTGTAGCTGATTTCCATGGAGCCATGTAGCAGAGCTGAGACGTGGAGAAGAGATGAGCGATCCCGGAGCAACCGTGGCTCACCACCACTGTCACGGACCCACACAGCCATCAAATGTGACTCGCCGGAGACTAATCCCGTGCCACCAGAGACCAGGATCCTTCACGCTGGAGTCAATCGAAGGGGTTAAAGGGAATCTTAGGCGTATCTTGTGTGACAAGTAATCATTCTTAAACATATTTTAAGAGCTTCTTCCCCGTATGTTTATTGTTTCTAATATGCCTTTGTGTGTCTCTGATTTTCCATGAGTCGATATCCACTAAGGTGGAGCTGATCCGAGTGATTTGCGGCAACCCGGTTATTTGTGCATGAAGAAATCCAATTACCAAAGTGTAAAGCCCTAGTGTTCATTGACAATCAAGTCATTTCATTATTTCTTATCCATTATCTTCTCTCTGATTTTGGGCAAGATGAGGGTATATTCTGTAAATCCCGTTACTAGTGTAGAATTCTTTCTATCGTCATTTAGTTTCGAAACATGTTCCGTCTGATTGAGTCGAGTCTTGTGTGATAGTTAGGATTCAATGTAAACCGGAATTAGGGGTCTAGAGGATTAAAATTGATATGAATTGAGTAATGTTAAATGATGTTATATATATATATATACCTATACATAGTTATGAGTAAGGACTATGTGATGAGGGCGGTTGTTCAGAGAGATCTGGATTAGCAACGCTTATGAGGGCGGGGGTTTGGAGACATCCGGGCTATCGACGCATATTGAGGGCGGGGGCTCAAAGACGTCTGGGCTATCGACGCATATTTGTGTGGGGCGTGGTGCAGAGATGTTTGCATTCGATGCTTATTGGTTACGGGCGGGGGTCCAGAGATGTCTGGACTAGCGACGCTTATTATGATGTCGTATATCCGTATGAGGAGAATGCGAGGTGTATGAGCTAGTTATGCACTATCAGCGCATTGTTTGTTTTGTGTGATGCTATAGGCGTCGTGTTTGCTCATGCTAGAGCTAAGCTTCCATAGTGGGAGTTTTATATACTTAGTCAGTGGTTTGCGTGTCTAGCATCCCATACCTCACTGAGTGACTCCCATGTTGCTCACCCCTCTTTCTTCCCCTTTCAGGTGAGAGTGACGAGTAGTCGGATATCTGGACGGTTTGGTGTTTTGGGGATCGTCGTAGTTTATATCGGTTTTTCATTCGGTTTTATACGACTTTTTGTTATAAATTATTCTGGTTATTAAATTTAAAAAATATTTTGTCCCGCTTTTATTTTGTTAAATGTTTTAATATTTTATTTGATATTTTTATAAAGCGGTTTAATTCGATACTTTACCATTAGTAGCACGCCGTTCTCGAGGGAGGAGGAGATGGGTGTTACAGTATTGTGACTAATTGTTTGTTATTGGAATGTTTTTGAAGTGCAGTGTGATCTTTCATAGATTGGATCGTAAGTTGCAACTTTGATATATTTCATAGGGGTTTATAAAACTTTTATAAGTTTGTGTCTCTATCCTTGTACTTTATTGATTTATGCGTTTGGGATCTAGCCTTTTGGCTTGGAAGTCGTAATATATATGATGATGCTACTTCTTTTGAAACCGTTTAGATTTATTAATGAAGAATTTGATGCACAAAAAAAGGGGTATACATCACTGTTTATTTATTGATGCAACGGTAAGTTTATATATCTATGTACTAAATTAGGATTTGTGTGATAATGATGAAGAATGAATCTTAATAGGACTGGAATTGTTTTCGGAATTAAAAATCTGGTTCGCGTTCCATTAAGATTGTTCTTTAAATTTGAATCGTACCACAACATTACTTTATACACAGAGACAATCCAATTATGCCTTTGAAGTACCACTACTAGGTTATCCAAATATGTGGATTGTAATAATGCGAGAAGATAATGTGAAAGGAGAAAAATAAGAAGAATATTGACCATCTTTTGTTTGTTTGTGTCTCTCTCAAAATATTCCATGTGTTCTTTCTATATAATATGTATCTATATTTATTATCTGATTGTTTTTCATACATCGAGGCATATCTTCACTAGTTCGTACTTGCAAATTTTCTTTGATATTTTCATTAAGCCTTTTATTTAAAATAATAATTTCCACAAAGTTTTTGGGTTATCACTAGTTGCCTCATATTTCACGCTCTAGAACCAAAAAACGAAAAGATGAAAACATTAATAAAAATTCAAGACTCTAGTTTGTTGTGTATATTTGTAATGCCAAAACCAAATAAGTATTATAAAGTAAAAGATTGAAAAAACTAAGTTACATTTTAGAATTTTTTTTATATTTTCAGTGTGACAACAACTTAAAAGTTTTGAAATGGAAAATATTAGCATACGTTGAATAATATTAAATTTTCATGGTATTAAAATATGACCACATTCATATATATATTTCCTGAAGGAAATTCATGAAGTAAACATCCATCAAATGTAGAAAACCTATTTAATAAAGAATGCTTGCATTTATTTACTAAGAAAAATATCTATGATCAATAACCTTACATTCATTTATATAGACCCAAGGGTTTACTAATGCTTAAGAATCTGCAGTTTGCAACATTTTGTACTCAAAAATATTCTTATGTACAATGTTGCAATTTTGTGTAAACATTCATTAAGAAGTTCATTTAAACTCTTCTAACATAAGATATTTCGTTCTAACGAGATTTGATATATTTAGCTATACAAGTCAGCCATGAAGTCCATTGTCAGGTTGTGGAGAACCTTGTTCCTTCTTCGCTCTGTCTTTGGCAAATGTTTAGATATTATATATAGATTCCTCCATTTGGAAAAAGGAAGACAGACTGTAAATTTTTAATGTTTCTAGTTGATCATAGCATTTGGAAAAATAATAAGAATACATGTTCTTAAATTATACTTGGTGTCACAACAAGTTGTGCTTCAAGTTCAAGTTCCCTCTTTGACGCTTCTGAAGTAATGTTTACTTATTTTTAGAGACTTCAAGTTTCCTCAAATAAAAAAAAAATTAAGTCAGAATATAATGCTACAAATGAAACCAAGTTTCACAAGATATCGGTTTTGGATTATTTCTTCAGTGAGACTAGATTTATCACCCTTAAAAGCACATTCAAAATGGTGCGACAAGCCACAAGATTCACCGGAAATTGGAGGATCAGAATTGTAGGTTATCTAGAGACGAGAATTATTATTTTCATCACGCTTATAGCAGATATAAGAAGAAACTTTTTTGTAAGACAAGTCTTCATATCTCGATATAGCTTAACTGGCCAAGTTATGCTATAGATAATAGAAAATGATCAGGCAAAGGTACTATATACTGCAAGAACTTGTCTTGTCAAGCTATACTGAAACAAGAGGACTTGTTCTGCAAAAGGTGTTCTTGTTGTATTTGTCGTAAGTATGATGAAAATAAGGATCTTAGTCTCTGGCTAACTTTCGATTCTGGCCCTTAATTTGTTGGTGAATCTCATGGCTTGTCATGCCATCTTGATTGTGCTTTCAAGAGTTAGTTAGAGTTGTTATTAATCTGATGGTGACTGCTTTGGTCTTATAGAATTAAGTAGCATGGATGAACCCATAGTTCATGTGGATGGCATCACAATAAGAAATGATTTTGTCAATAATATTAGCGTGATTTCTATTAATATCTTCGATCTATTTGAAAACATGTTGGACTTAAAAACAAGAATTTTATTAAACTTAAATGCCTACTAAAAATTAAAATTGTATTAGCACATGGAAACCCTATTATGATTTGATATCAACATATAATCTATCTTATAAAGGCATAAACATTATATAAAACAACATTATTCATACATCTGATTTAAGCGAAATGCCATTCAAATTAATAATACATTTAGTGATTCAATTAAGGATAAATTAGTCATTAGTTACTTATTGGACCATTCATAATACATTGTACCATCACACATAAAATTATTTTCCCATTACTGATACTTTTAATTTAAGATATTTCATATTTTCCTATAACAAAATCTTATAAGCCTGTTTAATTTTACTGTTTAAATTACTAATAAATTCAAAAGTTTTACGAGAAATTTTATAAGTATACTTAATTTTACTGTTTAAATTACTAATATATTATACTAATACTCATAATATTTTTAATTCTTGACAACGGTATAAGGAACTTCGTTGTTGAACAAACAATTTTTTTTGTTGCTTTTGACACCATTTCTACAGTCTATGTCATAACCTATATTTTTCACATAACTAAATATCATAAAATTTATTATTATTTTGCATGAAAAAAACAGGCGGAAATTGCAATTCTACCATAAGTTTGATACCACTTTACAAATTTACCTTTAATGAATGACAAATTTCAAAAACACCTTAACTTTTTGATGAAAATAGACTTAAATAATATTTGTAAACATTTATAAAAAAATTAGAAACTCAACCTCACCCCTTTAACACTAAACCCTAAACAACAATCATTAGAGTGTAAACCCAATTGTTAATATATTTTTGATAATGTATATTTTGCAAAGTAGTACTTAACTTACGTTATTTTTAGCAATTTCTCAAAAAACAGTTCTTATGTGTATACTGATTTTAACTGGACTCTAACCAGTTGAAAACATATGAATAATTAAAATTGGTTTAGATAATTACTGGTTTAAGTTGGCATAGGACATTGATTTGATGAATTGTTTTATTTATCATCGCTTCATGTTAATCATAAACTGACGTTTGCTTAAATCTGATTTATAAGCCCATATGGCTTAAAATATTATTTGTTTTGACAATTATTTCAGCATGATTTAGGATTATGTATGATTTGATGCTTTGTTGGGCTATGATCGATACATCTTTTTTGTATTGAGTAATGGTTTGGTATCAACAATTTAGATTTAGTTGTTGATCGAATATTTAATCTACTCATATTTAATAATCAAATTAATGTTTGCATTCTCATCATGGTTCATCGTTTTACTGCTTAACTGTAGAAATTTGTGAGTAATTAATTCTTTGACAATATTATTATGTTGAGTTGTTTGTTTTGAAACCTATTAGTTTGACCTAGTCTAGATAATTATTTGTTTACCCGCACACATGCTTCAAATAAATTTAGTCTGATCTGCTTTAGTATGTTTTCGATTATATATTATTCAGTGTGTTTTATCACTTAATCTTGTATTTTCGATTTAGTCTTATTTTTTAATTATTAGTCATGTTCGTATGCCTTTATAATTAAATAGCCAGGGAGTTTGGTGTGCAGCAGCTTAATCAATATACATCTGTTTATAATTTGGTTTGTTATAAATATTACTCCCTCTGTTTTATAATAAGTGCCATTTTAACCATTTTTTCTTGTTCTATAAAAAGTGTCACTTTACAATTCCAATGTAAATTATACTTAATTTCAGCTGAAAATTAATTGTAAACTGCATTGATTTTATAAATAATTTTATCTATCTACAATATTATTGGTCAAAGAGATGTAATTAATAATAATTTACATATATTTCATACACTTTCTTATCTGTGTGAAAATGTCATAATAATACTTATTCAATAACGGAGGGAGTATGATTTTACACGGGTGTTTACCACTTTTTACTTGTGCAGAAGTATTTTACATTGGATATTAGACGGGTAATATTTCATATCAGATCTCTACTTCACTCCCTCTTTTTCGAGATAAGTATTATTTGTTTATCATTTTAGTATTGATTTAAGATCGATTAAAGCTTGATTAAGTGAATAAATTTGCACATGACATTGATTTTTTTTAAAAGAAAATTTATTGAAAATTAGTCAATATAAAGATACTTTCCTGATAATTAAAAATACTGAATGTAATAATTACCATATGAGTACTATTAATTTTTGGTATAATAAAATGCATAATATTTTGGTTTATATATTTACATATAGTTTGATATAATTTCACAATTATATGAAAATATTAAGCTTTCGTTGTAAAAGATCCAAAAGATCTTTAAAATAATCTAGAAAAAAACATAATATAATTATCTAAAATTCATTATGAGTTTCTGTATCTAAAGATACAAGACTTGAAATCAATAAGTAAATCTTCACTACGTTGACACTTAATTTAAAAAATAAAATTTCTCTGAATAAAGAATATTAATAATAAATATATATTGGAAAATATATATTTTCATAAAAACAGTATTATCCAATAGACATATAGATCTTGTATATAAAAGTAATTTTTCATTAAAGATATTTAAAAAAATTTAGTTAGACTACACCAATATTAATAGTATTTGCCAAGAAAGTGGCAGTAAAAATGAATGTGGATATGAAAAATGTCAAATTCAAGATCGAAGTGTTTCTTTTTAGAATTCATATTCTCACTTAAAGTTGAAAAATAACAATGGTAATATAAGAAATATAATTCAATCTAAAGATGAGAAATCTAGTGTAAATATAATATAAAAATATTATAAAACTTATTGAATGCTTAAGAAAGAGAATATATAAATGTTTAGAAAAACACATATATTAGTACTGCATGTAAGCATACAATCTTGAAGTTCTTTGGCATTATATTTTTTTATGTCTTAAAAGTTAGAAAGATATAATATACCCTAACGTAGGATATTTTGTTGATTCTCAAATGAGATTTAATTAGGTCTTGATACATTTTGGTGCTTCCCAAAAGTATGGAAAACTGAGAATTATGTGCCTAAAGTAAGATCTCATCCTTCAAAACCTTATTGTTTGGCATACACAACCTATTTTTTAAATAAGTAAGTTTCATTTGTTGCGGTACAATACCCAATAACCTCCTTTGCGATCAGTCTCTGTAGCGATTCATCTTCTTGTTGAGCTTTGCTGATCCTTCCTAACAATTTTGCTTGATCCAAAGCATTTAAAGCGGATGTTCTATCCTCAACAACAATAACACATAGCCGTAAACTAGCCAAAGTGGCAAACAACTCTTGCACCTCTTTTGTCTTTGAGATGTTGACCTTATGTCTACTGAGAGCATTGGTCACTTGGCTTGCTTTTCCCGGGTGGTAAACGATATCTAGATTGTAGTCCGCCAATAACTATAACCACTTGCATTGCTTCAGATTTATGTCTCCTTGGGTAAAGATGTACCTCAAACTTGTGTGGTCCATGAACACTTGCGCCCTCACTCTATAGAGATACGACCTCCAAATATTAAGTGCAAATGCAATTGCAGCTAACTCCAAGTAATGTGTTGGGTGATTGACCTCATGTGGCCTCAACTGCCTTGATGCATAAGCGACTACTTGCTTTTCCTGCATAAGCACACATCATATTCCCGTCCCAGAAGCGTCCGTATAAACCGTGTATGGTACATCCAGTCTTATTAATACGAATACTGATGTCTGGGTTAGTTGTTCCTGCAGCCTTTTGAAACTCTTAGCATACACTTCTAACCATACAAACGTCACATCATTTCCCGTCAGTATGGTCATAGGCTTATCAGTACTTACTAATCCTTTCACATACTTCATGTAGTAACCCTCTAATCCAAGGAAACTACGGACCTCAGTAGCACTTCCAGGCATATGCCACTTTATAATGGCGGCAATTTTCTCCGGGTTCACAGCCACTCCAGCTTTGGATACGATATGCCCTAATAATCCAATCTCTCGTTGCTAAAATATACACTTGCTTAACTTTGCGTACAATTGCTGCTCCCACAACTTATTTAACATCACTCTTAGATTACAATCATGCTCTCTTTCACTCTTAGAGTATACCAGAGTATCATCGATCAACAGGATTACACACTTGTCAAAGTGTCCCCGAAACACGTGATTCATCAACTTCATAAACGCTGCTGGTGCGTTTAGTCAATCCAAATAGTATAACCAAAAACTCATAGTGACCATAACGTGTATGGAAGGCCGTCTTCCTCACGTCTTCCTCCGCAATCGGTGTATCATGGTACACAAAGGCCAAATCTATCTTTGAAAACCATGACGCTCCGTGTAGTTGGTCTAACAACTCGTTGATTCTTGGCAGATGATACTTATTCTTTATCGTCATTTTTTTAATCCTTGATAGTCGATGCAAAGTCTAAAACTTTCGTCCTTCTTCTTTAAAAACAGGAAAGGTGCTCCCAGGGTGAGCTACTTGGTATAATGAATCCCTTATCCATTAGATCCTCAAGTTTCTTCTTCAACTTGGCCATTTCTGCTGGTGCCAAACGGTATGGCACCTTCGATACTCGTGTTGTACCAGATTCCAATTCTATGGTAAACGCATCACCTCGCGTTGGTGGTCCTCTCAAGGATTCAAACACATCGGTATACTCTTGAACAACTGGAATAGTGTCTAATTTGGGTTCCTTATATGATCCCTTGATGTTGATGGTGACGAGATAAGCTTCACTTCCTTTTTCTAATAAATCTTCTGGTTGCATCATCTATATGATCGAAATCCCTTACGTCTCTTTATCCTTTGAAAACGATTCTTCCATCTGACATGGGAATGTAAACGCATGCTTTATGGCAATCCATCACGGTCTTGTGGTAAGTCAACCAATCCATTCCTAAGATCACCTTATAGTGGTTTAACTCCATCTCCACCAGATTTTCTTTAAGCCCAACGCTTTCAATGAGGGTGGGGACATCCTCATACGCTCATGTAGACTTCATTAACTCAGTTCATGCGTTCTCTATTCCTTGGCGTTCGAGACGAACATTCCCTCGAACGTCCAACACTTTGTCAATGTCGGAGACACAAAACTATGTGTTGCGCCAGTATCAAACAAGGTTTGGGAATCTAAACCCCCAACTAAAACCGATCCTACATGATTTGAACTATGTCTAAGTCTACTATACATGGACCAAACAAGACGTATAAGTAAGTTTCTAGTCAATTAGGTACATGAAACATACCAGCGATCGGTTCTCCTCCCTCATGATCTCCGACTATGAAAGCTCGTCCACCCAAAACTTGCCTCTTTGCTGGTGGAGGTAACTGCTCATTGCGCCCATCTCCCTGTTGTGGTGCTTCCTGCACCGGCATACGACATGCACTCGAAGTGTGTCCCTCTCTACCACAACGATAACAATATCAAACAGTTGATGGGAATTTGCAATTCTTCATGAGGTGTCCTTTCTTATTACACATGTAGAAGTTTACTCCAACCTCTCTCTTTATGACTTGGGATGCATTTGCGACTTCAAAATTTTGCTTGGCTACCTTCGACTGAGTGCTCCTTGCGAGCTTGCTTTCGTCCTCCAAACTTATCTCCTATGCAGCTGATGTCTCAACTAATTCAGCCAAACGTTCATAGATCCTAATAGAATGTCTGTTCCTTAAGCCCACTCTTAATCCATTCATGAATTTGCGGATAAGGTCTCACTCCTACATAAGCCTGAAGAAGAACCTCCTCAAACAATTGAACTCCTCCATATACTCTTTCACCGTCATGTTCCCTTGGCGCAGACTCTCAAAGTCGCTCTCCATCATATCTGTAGCCTAAAGGGGAACATACTCTTGGGTGAACTCATCTTAAAAGTCCTTCCAAGTCAACTCATAGAATCGTCGTGCTAATTCCACCACACCTTCCCACCATATCATGGCTTTATCTTTCATGTAATTAATGGGTTGTGTTTTAACACTTTAAAACTCATTTTGGAACAAAGATTGATCAATTTTGAAGGTATTTTGGTCTTCTTGGCGCCTTTTTTTGTTCTTCAATGTAAATTATAGGTTACATGTTAGCTTGTGGAAAAAGATTTCATTTGGAGAGGATTTTGGAGCAAAATGGTCACTGGTCAAATTATAATGGAAATTTGACATGGAACGCCCACTCTGTCTCATAGAGTGGGCGCCCACTCCTTGCCAGTCAGACAAGGAGCGCCCATTTTGCCTAAACTGGAGCCCCAGATCCTGCCATGGAGCGCCCGCTCCGTATATCATGGATCGCCCGATCTTTGCCACAACAGGCAACTTTCCATTTTTGCAAAAAGACGCATTTGAAGACCTAAAAACCTAAACACTTGATTCTATTCCATATCTTTTTACTTTTTCTTGTTCTTGACGACCAGAGGGAGTGTTTGAGAGAGACTTGAGAAATTTGTAACTCATCACTTGGATCATTGTAGACTTTTGGAAGAGAATTCTTCTTGTACTCATTTGGAGAAGATCTTCTTAACCCTTTCTCATTTTCAATACAATTTCATGATGTTTTCTTCACTGATTTTGTTTTGCTATTGTATTGTTATGAGTGAGTAGTCTTCTAGTCCGGTTAAAGGGATTCTCAGTAGTCTTCTTGATGTATTCCTATAAAATGCTAGACTAGTGATTTATGTTTTAGATCTTTATCTACTGATTTTCTTAAGGCTGAGACTTGTCTGATCACCTAGCCTCTTAGTATAGGAATTTAATCGCACCAAAAATGTCGTTTGAATACCCAAAATATCAGTAGATGAGCAAGCTTTATGTAACCAACAAAAGTTGATGTTACTTCGCTTTGTGAACTGATCAAACCTGTACTTAAAACTTGTTTAAAATCTGAGATACAGTGGAAACTAGTATTTAGGATTCTGAGCATAGGGTGTTAGCGCTACAGAAGTAAGTTAATTCTAATATTGTGATTTGAGTTTGAGACGTTGATGAACTTGTTTCCCTGTCTCTTTTTTTGTGATCATTACTGAAGAGAAATAACTGATAATTCCCATTGCCCAACGCTTGTTTTAATTGCTTACAAACTCGTTATAATTGCCTCTTTTTCGCTTTATTCTTGCTTATTTGAATTAAGAAACTGAAAAACCAAACAAACAATCTCTTTTATTCACTTTAGATAGTAACTTGTCTGATACTCTACGTGTGGTCATCGGTACTTGTGGCCTCGATCCCGTATTACAGTGTGTACTTCACTATGCACTTGCAGTTAGATAATCGAGTTAAAAATTGACCTATCAAGTTTTTGGCGCCATCGCCGGAGACCAATTGGTCACGTTAGAGTTAAAGATCAGTTTCAGACTATAGCATTTTATTTTTTGTTTAACATTATTTATTTCTCTTTGTTTGTGCTCTCAGGTGCATGAGAAGATTTCATACTAGGAGCCAAGGATCATCGAATTTAATACCTTAAGAGTTAGAGCTTGGTCGCCTAGAGAGACAGAGGAAAAAGAAAGGACATGCGACTGGTGAGGAAGTAGAAGAACTTGAAGAGGTTCAGATGGATGAGGACCATAACAACTAGTTTCAGGATAATCCTTAGAATCAGCAGGGTAACAACAATGGCCAGAATCTACCTCTTGTTGGTGGACAAGATGGCAACAATGCTGGAAATAATCAATAGCCTGATGTAGCTGCGAGACAACATGCTATAAATTAGGGGATACCAAGGACGACACTTGCTCATTATGACACCCCTGATGCTATCTATGCTGATCGTATTGGGATTCGTCCACCTCCTATTGAGAGGAGAGACTTTTAGATCAAGATTGGTCCCATTAATTTGGTGCAAAAAAAAACAGTTTCATGGGATTCTTTATGAGAACCCAATGTATCACCTTGACCATTTTGAGTTGATCTGCAACACTCATGCATAATGGAGTTCCTGAAGGTGGTCTAAAGTGCAGATTGTTCCCTTTCTCCTTGACTGATAAGGCTATTCGATGGTTGAAGTCTTTAGCACCATGCTCTCTTACTACTTGGGAGGAGACAAAAGCTGCTTTTCTGGACCCTTCTTCACTAAGTCGAGGTCCTCATATTTGAGAAGCAGGATTGGAAGTTTTTAGCAGCTTGGTTCTAAGATTTTTTATGAGGCTTGGGAGCGCTTCAAGGAGTACACATTAGACTGTCCTCACCATGTTTACACTGATGTGAGCCTACTGAACATCTTCTAGAATGGGGTCAATGAGAACCATCAGAACGCCATGGACACTGCTAGTAATGGTGACTTCATGACAAAGAAAGTGGAAGAAGTCTACATCTTGATTGACAACCTATCAGCCAGTCAAGCTAATCGCAAATCAGAGTTTGATATACTCAAGGGAAATTCTCGGTCTGACTCCAAGAAGATTGAAGAGCTGAATTCCAAGATTGAGATGCTTATGAAGAGAGATCAGAAGTCAATTAATTTTAAGGGGGATAAGAATGATCAGGTTAACAATGTGTCTACTCCTAATGATTAAAATGATTTGCAAGCTGATGTTAACTACATTTGTGGACATGGGATCAACCAGAATAGAGGTTTTAATCAAAATTATGGGAACCAGAAAAATCAGAGTGTCTTCAACCAAGGATCTCAGTAGAAGCAGCGATACAACAATTACCAGAATCAAGGGAATGCTTCTTCATATCAATCTTCGCAAGACAGTAAGATTAAGAAGATGGTGATTGATGGTTAGAAGAGAAGTACTTCAGACATCAACAACAAGGTTGACTCATCTATGGAGAGTTGAATGAGAAATTTGAAGCTTTAAAAACTCATATGAAGTCGTTGAAAACACAAGTTGCTCAGTTCTCATCAAGCAACATAGCACCCTCTGGCACTCTACCAAGTAAATGAGAGTTGAACCCCAGAGTCCATTGCAATGTTATCTCAACTTTAGAGAGTGGAGATACTGAAGAAGTTGCATATGATGAATCAATCAATCCTGATCCAACATAACCAAAAAATGCTAGAGTTGCTGAATTTGAGCGAGTTTTTGTATCAAGAATCCATACCTTATTGTGCCACAACATCTGAAAGAGTCTATCAGTGAAAAGACTTTATCTGGATTCGAGAAAATGGTAAAAATAATTGTTCATACTCTGTCGTTTGGAGATGTTTGGAGTAGGTACCATCTGTATCAGTTCTTCACCAACACCAGAGAAATAAGGGAGGAGATTTAGGAGTTGTACATCAAGGCTAAAATTGCACCATCGTCGCTTGTGAAGCTGTCTAAGTTGGAAGACCCTGAAAAGTTTATAGTTCCATGCTCAATATCTGGAATGGAGTTCACTGATTCCTTCTGTGTCACTGGTTCAGCAGTTAGTCTCATGTCTAAGGATGTTTTTTGAGAGACTATGCCTTCTGATAGAGCCACCAAAGCTCACTCTAGAGTTTCCAGACTCTTCTACCAAGTCTCTCAATGGTGTCATTAAGAATATATCTGTCTAAAAAGGAGGCTTCATTGTTCCCACTGATTTTCAGTTGGTGGAGATGAGCAATGGTGCTAGTAGACAATCTAATTCCGGGCAGGAAGATTTTTGCCACAGCAGGAACAATTACTGATAGGAGCAATTACTGATATGCCCAACAAGAGGATCTCCTTCGAGAACATCAACCAGAGAGTTTACTACAAAGCTGTGCCGACTAATAGATTCATGCGACTAGCCTCCAGCGTCTCTGTGCTTGATGAGTACATGCATGTATATGCTTCTCATGGGAACTTAGTGGATAAGGGGGACCTGTCAAGGAATTTCTAAATAAGACCAGTTGCACCATGCATAAGAAGTTTAATGCAGTTGCAAAATTAAGTACAAAGGGATCAAGGGCGATCCTCATCTGATGCTGATACCTCACAACTACTCTGGTGATGTGATTGACTATGACGTGAAATGCAAAGGGACTTCAAAACCTTTTTCAAAATTTTGCGCTATTCTCACCTAAGAGATGAAGGAGAAGGGTATAGAATATGTGAAGGGTTTTTATGAGAAATGTTCTTAAGCTCAAGATGTTTGATTATGTGACTTGTTTGGGAGCAAGTTCTCATGCTCATCTGAACTGGAATTGAAATCCAAAAGTCATGCTCGTGATTTGAAGCAAACGCTGAGTGAGAGGCAACTCACTAGGTTTGTTTTTCTTTCATTTTATTTTGTCTCTTGCTTTTGTTTATTTTCCCTCCTTTGGAATTATTTTCACACCGAGACGGTGAGAAGTAAGTTTGGAGGAGGATGCTACTGATGTTGTTTCCTCCGTTTCTTGCATTTTGTGTCTGTTTAGAGTCAGGCCTTAAGTCTCTCTGTGTCTATTTATCGAGTCTAGTATGTCTGTTAGGGATGTTTCACAAACCTTATGATGATCTTTGGACTATCATTTTACGCGCTGTATTCTTCACCTCATATTGACCATTTTATAGGACTGTTAGTGCAACCAAACCAGACACCCACATGACAAGACGGCCTCCCAAAAATCTCTGAAACTCAAGTTATTAGTGGATAACAATTAACTTTATAATTATTTGGACCACTGATGAATTTAACTTCTTTTAACCAGGGATTCTATATCATGAAAATGTATATCATATAAACATTCAAGATTTTATTTCCCCTCATTGTACTGATCTCTGCTAATCCTGAATGGCCAGACATTTTTAGTTTGGTACCACACCTTACACCTTACCTTTTATTTGGTCTCTATGCACTATTTATCATTGCCATATGTGCATACATGTGCAAAAACAATGGAGAGATTAGGTTAGACATGATTTGCTTGACTACTTAGGTAGGATTGAAATATCTAGATGGTTAGACATAGTCATGTGTGTGACACCCCCAATCTGGTCTAAGTACAAGTTGACTCGACCGGCCGTGCAACAATCAAACAAGAACATGCACAACCAATCACCAGTAACTTATTAAACCAAACCGAGAGGCCACAATGTGTACATAACTGATTAACCGGAAGTTCCCAGAATATATCTAGGTACCTTAGGCCAATCACCTAAGTACACATATCCTATTAGGTACAATCCAAGGCTTTTCAACCCGATTGAGTAATACCCAGTAGTTAGTTCGTCCGGACAGGGACTAATATCATATGGAACTCGTACTTAAAGAAATACTCTTTAATACATTATATAATATTCTTTGAAAAGCATCTTACTAAATGTTAAGGATTAACCTCGAGGTTTTTGGTCAACAAACTTTATACATAGGATCTATCAAGGATAATAAAACTACTGCTGGCTAATGTTGTTCCTTCCCGTCCTAGAGTAAATGTCTCCCGCCTACTGGTTACCTGCATCAAAAATGAGTCATGAGTAACTAGTTTACTCAGTGAGTCTAATCTCGCACCCCCAACACATATTAGTAACATCCCGAGCAGTCGACACCATTTGAATGCAGTGGAAATATATATTCCATAATTATTATTATATATAAAGCCTATCATTCCATCGATGTGAATCATATCTTAAACATCACCTCCACAACACCCGCCATTCATTCATACGTATAATATATATATATATACTAAACCTGAAAAACCACCAAGGCTAACCAAGCCTAGCGGGAAAAATAAATATAACCATCATCTCAATCAGATATTCGAAGATCGAACATCTAACGTTGCATGCAGTTACACGGTCTCCAAGGTGCAACCCGATCATCGTGTCTTCGTGACCTTGTTCCATATCGCAGGACCAATTCACGGTAATGCGGGAACTTTAGGGAGAGTGAGTATACAATAAGACTTCACATAATTCATACTTATATATTAGTACTTGAGAACAAGTACTAAGGCTCGGGATAAACCTCAAATAATAATTCATAATATTTCTTAAGTGTTTATAATAAGTAAACACTTCACAGTTTAAGGAAGACTAGACTTGAGCTCAAGCTAATCACACTCCACTTCACTTCTGATTCAGAACGTCCAAAAGGAAGGATCCGGTTGATCCCACAACTGACCTAAAACAAAGCAGTTCGGTACACAAGATCATTAATCCAGCAGTTCGGTTTCAAAGAAGAACTTAAATCAAATCTTATCAGCTCGGTTCAGGAAAAAGCTTAGCATTTCATATCAACTCAGACTAGATCAGGATATGACAATTGCAGACCATAGACAGCTCGGCTCAGATCAGTACTAGAAAATATCAAATTGAGTTCAGTTCGGTTTAATTCCAGTCAATTCATAACAACTTAGCTAGTGGTTCCATGAGCTTGATTCAAACTGAAAATAAACAAGTCTGAACCTTACAAAGCCTTTTACAAATGATCCGTGCAGTAGCTTAACCTATCACCATCCGGTTCTATTCAGACTGATCAGACAACAAGCGTGAAGGCCTTACCAGTTTTACTTCAGTGATGGATGAACTTGGTAGCTCACTCTCTTCATGCTAAGATCACGTCCTGACCTTCAAACAAAGAGATCAAGATTAGGTTCAACTCAGGACAGAACAGAGCATAACTTAGGGTTTACATCAGACATGAAGCTTCCTTAAAACTGATCTGATTAAACTGATCCGAACAAACTGATTTAAGGTCTTACCGGTTCAATAATCAAGACTGATAAGCTGTGAAGTGATCTCATGAATCTTCTGGACCGGATACAACTTTTCCACACACCACAGTCACTGATTCAAAGCACAAGAAGGCTAGAAAGGGTCGTCCATGTGAGATCTCTCTTCTTATTTTTCCCTGAATTTTTCTCTCAAATTTTCTAACAGATTTTTCTATCTTTTTTCTCTCTAAACTTTTCTGTCTGGTTTTGCTCTCTGTTTCAGAACGTGGGAAGCAGGTGACTGAGAGGATTAAGTAGCTGATATGAGCTTTGTGTGTATGTGTCCAGGTTAACACAAAGCTTTGGTGTGCAAGGGACAGCTGGTGTCCTGCTTCAGCTTCTCTAGCAACCAAGGAGCTCACAGTTTCCTTGCTTTGAAGAAAGCTTTCCAGCCACATGATTTTTATTTTATAGATCTGAGCCAGCAAGCAAGCAGGCAGATTGTGAATGTCATGTGACATTTACTACAGAAGTAAGCTAGCAGGAAGGTGCATCTCACATGTCCAAGTCAGGAAGGAAGCACGCAGCCAGGCAGCACATGACATGCACATGAATCGGAAGCAGCTGAAAGTATTCGAGACCAGTTTTCGATCAAATGTTTTCCGTCCATTGGTTCTCGTCTTGCTTTTGGATAAACTCTTCCAGCTTATATATAAATCGACCATAATAATTAACACTCGATCAAAACTATCAAAGGAAGTCCTTTCGACCGCATGACAGCCCTGTTGAGACATTAATTCATCGGGTCAATTTATTTTTAAATCTGGTCGACAAGCTCCGAACTGGTCGAGCAGAAATTTTATCGACCAAAAAGTCATGGCTCGTGAGGGTTATTACAATGTGTGTCTAGGGTTGGTAGATAAACAAAATGGGTGTTAAAATAGTGTGATTGTATATTCTCCTTGGTTTTAGGTACCTCTAGAATGATTCCACCCGAAATTGTATGTATATATTCTTCAAAAAATGAAAAAATAATATATATATATATATATAAACGAATTACTTAGTTTATTGTAGTGTTTGGTATTATATATATATATATATATATATATATATATATATATAAACGAATTACTTAGTTTATTGTAGTGTTTGGTAAATGTAATTAGTACCATGATGATTATTATCTGCCTATCTTTTATGTACCTAGGAGAATGCATGTTTGGCAATGGATTGGGGTTTGAGATTTTTGAGACTTGATCATTTGAGACTTGAGTAGTTTAGAAAATCATTGTTATCATCATACTTTGTTTCTCCAGCGATTTTGTATCCATCTTCTATTGCTGATACCCATAAACACTTTGAGCCTCACTTAAACACTAAAATAGTCTCTCAAAAACCTAGTCTGTTACACCTGATGGAGTTATCTCTGGTGAAAATTCACAGCCACTTTGAATGAATGTAGAGAGTTAATTTCATAAATCTGAGACTTGCAGGTTTGGAGTTTAGAGTATGGATAGGTCTACGCGGTCTTGGCGGAGATTTGGGGTGAATGCTCTGATGAAGTCGTATGAAGGTAAGTGAATTCCTGAGTTCTCAAGCTTCTTTTCCCTTTGACTTAGTGTTCGCTTCCTTTACTTGAGGACAAGCAAAAATTCAAGTTTGGGGGATTTGATGTGTTGTGTTTTTAACACTTTAGAACTCATTTTGGAACAAACATTGAGCGATTTATGAAGGTATTTTGGTCTTCTCGGCGCCTTTTGTTATTCTTCAATAAAAATTATAGGTTACATGTTAGTTTGTGGAAACAAAATTCATATGGAGTATATTTTTGGAAATCTGGCATTGAGCGCGCCCACTCTTTCTCATAGGGAGCACCCATTCCTTGCCAATCTGATAAGGAGCGCCCGTTCTGCCTAAACTGGAGCGCCAGATCACTGCCATGGAGCACCCACTCCGTATATCATGGATCGCCTGATCTTTTCCACGGCAGAGCAACTTTCCATTTTTGTAAAAAGACGCGTTTTGAAGACCTAAAAACCTAAAGATTCGATTCTATTTTGTATCTTTTAATTTGTTCTTGTTCCTAACGGCCAGAGAGAGTGCTAGAGAGAAACTTGAGAGATTTTAACTCATTTGGATCATTTTTTAGACTTTTGGAAGAGGATTCTTCTTTTACTCATTTGGAGAAATCTTCTTAACCCTTTCTCATTTTCAATACAATTTCATGATTTTTTCTTCACTGATTTTGTTTTGCTATTGTATGATTATGAGTGAGTAGTCTTCTAGTTTGGTTTAAAGGATTCTCATTAGGGGATTTCTTGATGTATTGATCTATAAACTGTTAGACTAGAAATTTATGTTTTGGATCTTTATCTACTGATTTTATTAAGGCTGATACTTGTCTGATCACCTAGCCTCTGAGTCTAGGAATTTAATCGCACCAAAAAGTTGTTTGAATTCCTGAAATATCAATAGATGAGCATGGTTTCTGTAACCAACGGAAGTTGATGTTATTGCACTTTGTGAACTGATCAAACATGAACTTAAAGCTTGTTTAAAATCTCAGATACAATGGAAACTAGTATTTAGGATATTGAGCATAGGGTGTTAGCGCTACAGAAGTAGGTTAATTCTAATATTGTGATTTGAGTTCGAGATAGTGATGTACTTATTTCCTTGTCTTTTTGCGTGATCCTTACTGAAGAGAAATCCCTGAGAATTCGCATTGCCCAACGCTTGTTTTAAGTGCTTACAAACTCGTTATAATTGTCTCTTTTCACTTGTTCTTGCTTATTTGAATTAAGAAACTGAAAAACCAAACAAACAATCTCTTTTATTCACTTTAGCTAGTAACTTGTCTGATACTCTACTTGTGTTCATCGGTCCTTGCGGATTCGATCCCGTATTACTACTATGTACTTCATTGTGCACTTGCAGTTAGATAATCGGGTTAAAACCTGACATATCAATATGAACAGCTAATTCCGTATAGAACTTGGCTGGACACCTTGCTACATCTAAGTTATTTTCCAACTTCCTTCTCCAGTTGTCTGCAGATGTAGCATTGGCCTTTCCACCGAAATGATCCATATGCATGTCTCTCAAGTACCTCATTGCTTCCCAGTATGAGGGTCCTTGGACATGGAATGGTACAAATGGTGGAGGAGGAGGAGGCTGACTGTGCTGCACTCCAACGTCCGGTACATTCCCGCGAGCATCAGCCTGGTTTGGTGCTCCATTCACCGGTTCTTCATGCATCTGATCTCCAAAAAGCTCATGGTATGTTTTGCGACTCCGCCAACATTGCTGCATACCCTGTTGCTTGGTCACCCTGTTGACCTACCTCATATGGGTTTCCACCTTCAATCTCAGTGTTAGTTCCATTCACACTTCCCATAGAATCGGTCAGGCTTTCCTCCCGAACCACATGTGCTGCAACACCTCTTCACCTAGCGGTTCTTCTTCCTCTTGGTGCCATCCTTTTCATGCAAGATTCACCATAAGAACTTTTTCTTGTTTACAAATGACGAACGAATGAGATTAAAGTGAAGAAGTGGTCTCGTTGGTGCGCTAAACTACAACTTTAGAAAGCCCCTTTTGTTTTTCTTGAAAATACGAAACATCTTAAAAAATCTTAAACTTTTAAAGATCTTAAACTTTATTTCAATAGAGATCGGAAAAAAGTGTTTCCCCCTTCTAAAGCCTCTCGGGTTAGGACTAGGGGCCCTAACCTAGGTTCTGAGACCACTTGTCACGTCCGCCTCTACTTAACCAAGACGGTATGTAACCACATTCATCAGTTCATGTTGTCTCCATGATATCAACCTACTACGTTTCTACTTCACACTCAGGCACGCCACATGTCCACTTCGACGATGAATCATGCTAACATGCTAACTCACGCGCTCGCCACATGATTCAATCAGGAAACGATGCAACACTCAAGATGTATTTACCTCCTCCACATTTCACCGGAACACATAGGACTTACGCCTTTCTCTAACTTATATATACCATCTACATATACCATAACCCCAATCAATATAATCATCACATACAATCCTTAAACATCATTAAACCATGTTTTAACAATCTAGCAATAGATCTATGTATTTCCCACATCAATCAAGATATATATCATATGCATAAGTATATATATATATATATATATATATATATATATATATATATATATATATATATATATATAACACTATGTAAAACAATTACATGTATGCTTATAAATACATATAGGATGAATGATCAAACTACACACTTCTACAATGATGAGACAGTGATAGAAGGAGATAAAGATTGCAATAAGCCCTCACCTTAGCCTAGATCTGCAGATCCACAATGTAGATATGAGTTCTACGGCTCCTGACAAACCAGATCTACAAATACAAGTGTTGGCTTCCACCCAAACCCTAGATCGGAGATCTAGAAGAAGAAAGAAAAAGAGAAGAACAAAGAGAGACTGATTATGGTTTCTTTACCCTCACCAGTGGTTGGATCTAGAAAAAAGAGGGTAGAAGACTCTAGAAAACGACGAAAGAACAAGACGAGATCTCCTCTCTGGTGAGGCTACACAATCGCTGGTGGTGCTCCGTTGACTCATAGTGGCTCTAGTGGCTTTTCCTCCGTCTCTTTCTTCAGTCAAACAGGGCTCTATTGTGTTTTCATTATGTAAAAAGATACATGAGGATTACCTTTTTTTTTATAAAAAGAAAAAATGAGAAACCCTATGATTTCCTCTACCTGAGTCATAAGTTCATGAGCTTTTTAATCTAATCTATCAAATTAGAGTCTTATTTTTATCTACTACTAACAAGTCATAGTAGGACCACTTAAAGAATTAGTTAATATGACATATTTGATTATTTACATTAATAATAAACCAACTCTAAATTTAAATTTTACTTTTTAATTATAACAAAATCTGTTGAGAAAGAATCTAACAAAATCTTACTTAAAATTTAAATATTTTTTAGAAAATAACACATTAATAAATTTTGTAATTAGTAATATATTATTATTATAAATCAATGTTCACTAAGATTTTATTATAAAAAAATAAAATAAAAATTATATATTGTTATTTATAAATTCTATAAATATATGGGCAAATCTCTCAAATAGCCCTTTTTGAAGTTTTTATCACAAAAATAGCACTTTAAAGAAAAAATGACCAAAATAGACCTTTTTTATTTTGAAAATTTTAATATTTTTAAATTTTTTTAATTTTTAAAAATTAACTCCAAAAGCCCCACCCCATAACTCTAAACCCTAAGTTTAGATTAGTAAATCCAAATGTATAAATATATATATTTACATCCTTTAATAAAGTCCATTTTGGTCATTTTTCTCTTTGGGTGCTATTTTTGGGACAAAAACTTTTTTAGTTCTATTTTGGTCTTTATCTCTAAATATATTCTGGATTATACAAAAATAGCACTGCTACATGAATTAATTATATTAAATAGATAATTTAATTTTTTTTAAATTTTTAAATTTTTCATTTAAATAAATTATCACTCATCATTAAAATGAGTTAAAATTCGTAAACTATATAATATTTTTACACAAAATAAATGTATTAACATAGGTTAAACTTATATGTATATGTATATGTATATATATATATATATCTACAACTTTTTATTTAGTTTAAAACTTTCAACAATATATTGTTTAATATGTTTTTATACAAAAATATAATAGTATATAATAAACTTTAGTTCATATACTATTTAAAAATATGTTATTAGAGAACTATTAAATTTTAGTAATTCATTTAAAATATTAATGAAAAATACAATTTTATTTTTAAATTTATTTATATTTTAATTATAACAAAATCTATTGAGAATTTTTTTCAACATAGTGCCCAAAAATTCAAATATTTTATTTATAAAATAATAGATTAGATGTAGTCACAATTTTTTTTAAAAAAATCATTTAATGTTCCAAATTCAAAAACGGTTGTGTAATTTTGTAAAGTTTTCTTGACAAAATATAAAATTTTGAAAATAAATATTTGAACTCAAAATCATAATATTGAAAATTTTACAAAATATAAAATCATAGATAATAAAAATAACTTTTTGAAATGCACCACAAAAAAATTATTTATATATGTTGTAAAAATTATATTAATCTAATGTTTTGAAGTCTTAATTTAAAAAAATAAAGCTTAATATCATAACATCCAAAAAAATACCCTACATCAATAAAATTTACTAATATGATATATACTACTATGTATAAAATTTACTAAAATAATAAAACTATATTATTTAAACAAAACAGCTTTTTAGTTATAAATCCCGTAAAATACTAAAATGATATATGTTAAAGTATATTTTCTTATACACAACATGTAAATAGAAATGGTCTAAATATATTTCTTTTATATAATATAAATAAATAAAATTTAAAATATATCTATACAAATGTATAAATTAAAGAAAAAAACATATTATGAAAAAGTTCTCTATTTTGATTATTTCATATGGTTATTTTATTGTAGATAACTCGAAAATATATTAGTAAGTAATAAAAAATAATAACAAATTATTATTTTTTAAACAAATCACTATATATTAATTATTTGAATAAGAAATATAAACAATAATATTATAGATTTACACAATATGTAACACTAAAATAAAATTATATATTTGTAATAATATCTAATATATTTATAAAATAGAAAAATATCTGCACGGACGTGCGGGTTAAAATCTAGTTAATCATTAAGCTTGGCCCTGCGATGTGACATCTACTCTTTTCAATCCCGTTTTTATTTGATTGTAACTGATCAATCTAGTCTAATCATTAGATTTTAAGCACAAATCAAGTTTTTTAAAAAGTTATAAATTTTTCAATTTTTAATCCGATTTGGCTTTAATCGCCACGGAACTCAAACGTAGAGCGTAAAATCGGCAAGTTTACGGTCGCCACAGCAGAGTTTTAGAACAGAGGTATGTTTCAGCTTCGATAATAGTTCTATATAATCCACTTCTTGAACTAATATTCATTTCCCAATATCCAGAATACTAGTTGCCAAAACATAATCTCACTTCTCCATAATCATAACCATCAATCAAATTCTACTAGCGACATAAGGATTAACAAAAACATTTAGTTCATTAGCTGATGGTTGAGATAATTTACAATATGAATAATTACCTTAAAGAAATTGCTCTTCATGAAATTACTAAAATGGTAAACATCTCGCACTTACTTCGTATAAACTTACATATTTAATCGCATCAAATCATATTCACTGAATAAAACCATTCGAAATATTGTAACAGACAATTCGCCGTTTTAAGTTTTTGTGACACAAATAACACTCAAGAAGAAAATAACCGAAATTGATTTTTTTGGTAATTTTAATATTTATTTTTAGTATTTAAAATTTTAAACATCACCTTTAAAACTACATCCCATAACTATAAACTTTAGTTCATATGAGTTAATCCAAATGATATAAGTGTATATTTACATTTTTTAATAAGATCTATTTTGGTCATTTTTTTCTTTGATGACTATTTTGAAACAAAAATCTTATAAGGTTAAGCTAAGGTATTTTCTATGATAAATGACACTAGATCTTAGGGAAATTCTTTCAAATATTCTTTTTAAAAAATCTTGTTACCAAAAATATTTCATTAAAAATGTAAAAGACGCTTCTAACTTTTTCTTTATAGATATATAAATAAATAATAAAAACATAGTTTTTGAATTAAAAGTTTCCAAATTCAAACTTTGTATAATCTTTTCCAAATTTCTTTTTAAAAATTTTCAGATTTTTTTAAAAAATACTTTTTGAATTTTTTTTTAGAATTTTTATTTTAAAGTTTTTGAATATTATTTATTTATATTAAAAAATTAAAGTCCATGCCAAAAACACAATTTTTAACCCTAAACCTCACATCTGGATTAGTAAACTCTACGGATATAAATATATATTTATGGTTAACAAAAAAAAATTGGTCATTTTCTTCTAAAGTTTTTGTTGATAAAAAAAGACTATCCTAAACAAATCTAGTATAGTTTTATATAATTAATAATATTTTAATATTGTTTGAAATAGCATGACCTTTAGTCATTTTTTAGAGTCATTTGATAGAAACTGAAGCAACTCCTCTTCTTTTCTTTTTTTTTTTGAAAATTCATTGCATTTGCTCGTATTATTAAGTACATGCACAGGTTTTCTGCGCTGTCTTCGAAATTCGTCATTTTCTGGAAAAGATTAATAAAAAAAAAAGACAAGAAAATACGAACTGTCAACGTAGATTTTGTATTGGTTGATTTAAAATTAAAAAATATATCTTTTTCAAACTCCAATTCTGATTATCTGGGTTCGAAGATTCCTCCAATCACACGACGAAACGTAATCAATCTTTGGGTCTTCCCTTCTCCGGCGAGAGTAATGGATCCCCCGACGGAGAAATTCGTGGCTACAGAGGCTGACGATACGACGGGGATGAGAGGCTGTGGACTCTCTAATCTGACGTGGGTCGGTGTTGACAAGGAGGAGCTACGGCTGAGGCTCATGATGCCTGAGTATATCCGTCTCACCATGCGCGACTGTATTAAACGTAAAGATTCCACCGCCATTCCCGACCATTTGCTTCTTCCCGGTGGCGCCGTCGCTGATATGGCTCCTCACTCGCCAATGGTTGTCTTCATCAACCCCAAAAGTGGTGGTCGTCATGGTCCCGTACTTAAAGAGAGGCTTCAACAGTTGATGAGCGAAGAACAGGTTTTGTTTGGTTTACTCTCTTAAGTGGCTTCTCTTTGATTTGTAGTTAGAGCTTTCTAATGATTCAATCTCTGTTTCTGGTTAAGACAAAAAAAAATCAAGCTTTTCTTATTGGTCTGAAGATTATTTGAAATCTATTTTTATGTCTAGTCTAGTGGGTGTTTGTTTTTAGATTTGTGAATGTGATCTATGGACTGGTTCAGGGTGCAGTAGAGATTAGTTTAATGTTCTGTCTTGATGTTCTAGTCTAGTGACTAGTGGTTAGGTAGGGAAAGTAGATTGTTTTTTTGTTAGAATGCTAAGTTTGTAAAGTCTTTTTGATTGATTGGTGATTCTGTAAAAGCAGGTCTTTGATCTCACAGAAGTGAAGCCTAATGAGTTTGTTCAATACGGGTTGGCTTGTTTGGAGAAAGTGGCAGCGGAAGGAGATGAATGTGCTAAAGAATGCAGAACAAGGTTGAGGATTATGGTGAGTGCAAAACAATATTTTTTTACCAGTCTCATACTATTCCTTACCTTTTTAGCAAAATGTGACATGGAAATTGGTTTGATAGGTTGCAGGAGGTGATGGCACTGTTGGTTGGGTTCTTGGATGTCTTGGAGAGCTTAACAAAGATGGAACATTACCAATCCCTCCTGTTGGGGTGATCCCTCTCGGTACAGGAAATGATCTCTCGAGGAGTTTTGGTTGGGTGAGTGAGAATTTTATTCTCTCTTATCTTGTCATGATGACAAGTCTCCTTAATGCACTGCGTTTGAATATTGTTTTGATCTTTCTCTTCAGGGTGGTTCGTTCCCTTTTGCATGGAGAATTGGTGTTAAAAGAACGCTCCATCGCGCCAGTATGGGTCCAGTTGCTCGACTAGATAGGTAGAACAAAGTTTAGTTTTGCTCCAAAAACAGATTAGCTTTTTCTGTCTTGTCGTAAAAACCTGTGTTCACTTCTCTGGTTATGTATGTTGCAGCTGGAAGATTCTAGTGTCAATGCCATCTGGAGAAGTGGTGGATCCTCCTTATTCTTTAAAACTAGCTGAGGAAAACGATCTCGACCAGGTTTGGGTCTATTCCCTTAGGCTTGATTCTTCTCATTAACCAAAGCTTTTCTTTCGTGGTTTTCAGGGCTTGGACGCGGGACTAGACGCACCTCCAGTGGCAAAGTCCTATGAAGGCGTGTTCTACAATTACTTAAGCATAGGTTTGATGAATGAGCTTCTTCTCTTCTCTATATCCTAACACAAAATAATTTTTTGAACCTGTGTTTTTTTGTATATAGGAATGGATGCTCAAGTTGCTTATGGCTTCCATCACCTTCGTAACACGAAACCATATCTTGCTCAAGGACCTATCTCAAACAAGGTTTGTTTTCTATTATCCTCAGCCGAACTTTGAATCACAAAGAAAAAACATTTAACCACGTAATGTTTGCTTTTGCAGCTTCTTTATTCAGGCTTTAGTTGCACTCAGGGTTGGTTTTGCACGCCGTGTGTCAGTGATCCAGGCTTAAGGTTCTCGTTATTGATTGTTTACATATTAAAAAAATCTCTGCCTAGCTTCTTGTTGTGTTGCTGAAACTGTTTCTTTTTTGTGCTATTTGAATTTGCAGGGGACTTAGGAACATATTGAAGATCCACATCAAGAAGGTTAACTGCTCCGACTGGGAAGAGATCGCAGTCCCAAAAAAGTAAAACAGAAAAAAAGAAAAAAAAAACAGCTTTGGCTACCTATTACCATCGTTGATCCTAATGCGTAACCTGATTTCTCTTGTAGTGTAAGATCAGTTGTGGCATTGAATCTTGAAAGCTATGGAAGTGGAAGTCATCCATGGGGTAATCTAAAACCAGACTATCTAGAGAAGGTATTCTTTCTTCTACTCTTTTCAACTCAAATCTCATATTAACCTATTTTGCTATAGAGAGGATTTGTGGAGGCACATTGTGATGATGGTTTGATAGAGATCTTTGCTTTCAAGCATGGATGGCATGCGTCATTTGTCATGACTGAGCTCATCTCAGCCAAGCACATAGCTCAGGTAACTTTTTAAAACACACACATTAGTTAAAATATGAATATATATATATATATATATTCATATAGCCTTAGTTTTGTACTAACAAGACTCCGTCTTCGGTGACCAATATAAGGCTGCTGCGGTTAGATTTGAGCTAAGAGGAGGTGACTGGAAAGATGCGTTCTTGCAAATGGATGGCGAGCCATGGAAGCAACCAATGGGCACTGATTACTCAACGTTTGTGGAGATTAAGAAAGTTCCTTTTCAATCTCTAATGATAAATGGTGTGTGATTGCTATTGGAAGATGCATTCTTTGTAGAGAAAGTTAATTGTTTTGTATTTGGATAGATAGCTGCTCTACTTATTGTTATTGTTAGTTTTGTAAATATTTGTCATGTGAGAAATGAAGTTTGTGGTACTTATAAGATATGAGCTAAATCTTTTGGTAATTTCAATGTTTTCTCCTTTTTTTGTTTATTTTTGAGCTTTGAACACAACTTTTAAATCAAATCGGCATTTTATCGTCATCGACTTGAAGGGTACATTTGAGATTTTGAACAAAATCGTTCGGAGATAATGGTGTCATTGGTGCGGCATCTTTTGAAGTTTCAGAGGATACTTATGTGACCTTGAAGAGCCCTTATAACACATAAATGGTAATTGCCCCCTACAGATTAAAAGATATAGAAGACATTACAATGCAACTTCAAAATGAAAAAGACCATGGAGAAAGGCAGGGGCGAAGGTACGTGGGCAAAGGGTGGGGCAGTTGCCCACCATGGTTTTTAAAATTTCAATGTATTTTTTAAAAAGTTTTAGTAAATGCCTCTGTGTATATACACTACTTTGTTAATAAATTTTATGTTTGCCCCGGATCAAAATAACTTTTAGATTCGCCACTGGAGAAAGGGTCTTACAGTACAACAGACCTTGGTATTTGTATGGACCGGGGCTCTCAACTAAAGACTTAGTGTGAGTGATGCACTGTAGAATGGAATTTAAGTACCAAGTGGATCCTAAATTCCCAAGTCCAGCACCCTTTGAATGTCAAAAATCATAGTTTCATATTCTCGAGTCCATCGCCTTGAATAAACGTAATTTGAGAACTCACCAATGAACAATACATGTATAAAATTACGACTTCCATAATCCCTTATATATTAATAATATAGCATTACAACATATTTTAATAGTCACGTGTAGTCATTACGATGATTCTTAGAATCATTAGAAAAATAGTTTGTACAATCAAAACATATATTATATTTTTATTAAACTAATTATCAAATTAATTAGTAGTGTATAAAAAATATTTTCCATTTTTTTCCTTAAATAAAAACTACGGAATTACCTAACATCGTTAAAAAATATATGAAAATTAATTATTTGAATAATAAAGATTTGATAACAATTTTTGTAGTCTCCATCACTTTGTTTTTATCTTACACTCTTAAAAGAAATTAAACAATCTCATTAAGCATATAATATAAAATTTAGATTTTTTATTATATGCTATATTTTGAATTTTTTATACGATTATAAATTACTAAGACTTTTAAAAATCCACATTGAAAATTTTGCTATCAAAGGTTTAATATTTTTGCTATAACATGATACAAATGATCATCAAATCATATAAATATGAAGTTTTATTTAATATATATTCAGATTATATATATATATATATATATATTATATTTTAGTACTATACTAGAAACATTGCCATATTTTATAAACTACACAACCAAATTGAACTTCACACAACTCGCCTATTTTGTGTTGATGGAAAAGATCAAATATATAAAGCCACAAGTACGACTCTACTATTCTACTTCATCAACGTAGCATAAAACTCGTTCAACTACATAGTGTTTCCCAAATAGAAAAGAAAGTGTTTACTAAACAATTAACGTTTCCCAAATAAAATAGACACTGACTTCAGCTTCTTCCTCTACAATGACCAGCCCCCAATCTATGTTCTCTAAAACCCACCATATTAGATTCACATAGTTTCCCTAGCATCATTTACATGAACCCAAGAATCCTCGGCAATGAAGTCAAAAGGACACTCAATTTTGACAAATTACCCTTTTTTTTCCTTCTGCCGGTACTTCTCCGCTCTAGATTTGCAAAAAAAATTATTTTACGATTTACTCTTGGCCTCGCATGTGGTGCCTTTTGTTATTCAGTCAACTAGGACTTATCTTGATTTTTTTTCGAAACCTCTGCAAGCGTTGCGCCAATAAATTTGAAAAGTCGTCGGAACACTAACTCTGCTCCTCCACCTCCTCTTCCTCAGAAACCCCTTGATTCGAAGGTTAACAATTTCTCCTTAACAAACGAGACTCCTAATCGCTCTCTCTAAATCACTATGTCACTTTTTCGAATGCAAATGGGTATTAAGAGAAAATTACTTTTTATTGAAGAATAGAGAAAATGATTCATTCACCTTCCACGTGCATGTAAGGCTATAATTGTCAAATTTGACCATAATATATATTATATCGCAGCGTAGGTCTTTTTATGTGTATTTTCTTCAATTTTGGTCTTTTACAGTTATGACTCAAAATTTCTCTTTCTCTTTATTGTTATTTTACTCAAAACATAAAATAATTAAAGCCATTTGATTAAATTAGTTGTTGTATGTATTTGTATCATTTTATATGTTTGGTAAGCCTAAAGAAGATTGAAGTTAACTATAGACCAACCAGAATACAATCAGAATAATCTGCTATATGTTACAAACAGTGAAGGTTGTTTAAAGTAGTTATGTAAAATTACAACACATAAATAAAAAGAAATCTATGAACCTAATCTTTTCCATTGCAATTAGATCTTTACATTCATGTAGTTTAGGCCTGCGGGTTCGGTTTTCCAAAACAGAACCCGAACCGTTGGTTTGCGGTTAACCAAAATTTTGGAAAATCATTTATGAAACTAAACGAATTAAGTTTCGGTTTGGTTATTGATTATTTTCGGTTTTCACTTTTATTTCCAAAAATAACTGATTTTTTTTTTGTTTTTGGTTAATTTTGGTATAGTTTTCTAAAAAATTAGGATATTTTTGGTTAAACTCGATTAATTCGGTTATTTTGATTAAAATCGGTTCGGTTTTTTGTTAAAATTTAGTTATTTTCGGTTTCTTTTTTTTTTTTGAAAAATGTACCGAGAACCAAAAACCAAATTATTTTTCAAAATCTTACCAAATTAAACCAAACTTAAAACCATAACTGAACCGAAAACCAAAAATTTCAGTTTATTTTTGGTTCGGTTTGGACAAAAACTGCAGGCCTAATGTAGTCACTATTATAAACCCATGTTGAATCTTAGCCCTGGTGATACGATGATGAGTTTTATACTTTTGCAGTATTATAATCGTGTACCATATGAAATAATTAGTCTTTAAATACAAACTCCAAAGTATAAGTTTTTATATTCTCAACTTTAGAATAAAGCATGTGCTAAAAATACATGCACTAGCCGCCGGCCCAAAAATGTTAACCAATAAACGAACAAAAAAGTGGCGGCAATTCAAGCCTACGGTGGTCACGGCCGCACCAGATATTTATCTTAATGTACGGCAATCAGTCAAAGTAGTCGACTAATCACATACCAAGACAAGTGCTTCAAGTAAATTAATTAAGACAGAACATAACCTCTTTTGTTTTTCTCTCTCTATCCAAACCAAACACCATTGAGGTATTTTTTTGTTCCTCTCTCTCCTTCAAATCGAATCACAGTTTTTAGATTGGTGAAGTGTCTTTGCTTATGCTTGTCCCGTTCTTACAGATCTTTTATCTTTAGAGAGACAAGATGCAGACAAGATATATGGAGAGGACTAATAGCATGAGAGAAAAGAGAAAGCTGGAGGAAGATGATAACAATCAGCAGCAGCAGCCTGAGCATAAAAGACCCGCTCTTGCAAGGTAATCTATGTTGATGCTTGTCTCAGTTTCAAACCCTTTTAGTTTTGGTTGTGTTCTGTGTTCAGATTCTCGCTTTTTAAATCTACAATTGATTGAATAAGGTGAAGCAGAAAGTGTTGTTTAGATGATGAATTATTGAATTTGAGAAAGTTGTGTGTGTTCTTACAGTGTAATTGTGGAAGCCCTGAAGATGGATAGCTTACAGAGACTTTGCTCGTCTTTGGAACCTATTCTACGCCGAGTGGTAAGCTTTTGTTCTCATATCTCTTGGGTGGGATTCTCTATTTTTATTGATTGGACTTATCGAACAGGTAAGCGAAGAGGTGGAGCGGGCATTGGCGAAACTAGGCCCTGCAAGACTTAGTGAAAGGTCTTCTCCTAAACGAATTGAAGGCATTGGTGGAAGGAACTTTCAGCTGCAGTTCAGGTCTAGATTATCTGTTCCTTTGTTCACTGGAGGGAAGATAGAAGGGGAGCAAGGTGCTGCCATCCATGTTGTACTGTTAGATGCCACAACAGGACATGTATTGACAGTAGGACCTGAAGCTTCTGCTAAGCTGGATGTTGTTGTGCTTGATGGTGATTTCAACAACGAAGATGATGAAGGCTGGACTGAAGAAGAGTTCGAAGGTCATTTGGTGAAAGAGCGTCAAGGAAAGAGACCTCTCTTGACAGGTGACTTGCAGGTGACATTGAAAGAAGGTGTGGGGACATTAGGAGAACTTATCTTTACAGATAACTCGAGTTGGATAAGATGCAGAAAGTTCAGGCTGGGGTTGAAGGTCTCTTCTGGTTACTGTGAGGGTATGCGTGTACGCGAGGCAAAGACAGAAGCTTTTACTGTCAAGGACCATCGTGGAGAGTGTAAGCTCTCCCTTTCTCCTTTCTTTGCTTACAGTTTTTTTTTGTTGCTCCCTAATGGTTGTTTTCTACAGTGTACAAGAAACATTATCCACCTGCTTTGGATGATGAAGTCTGGAGGCTTGAAAAGATTGGTAAGGACGGAGCTTTCCATAAGAAACTGAATAAAGCAGGAATTTACAACGTTAAAGAGTTTCTACGTCTTATGGTCAAAGACTCTCAGAAACTAAGGACTGTAAGTGCACCATTTCACTTTCCCAGTATCTTATCAAGATACTGTTGAAATATATTTTTTGTTTCAGATACTTGGGAGTGGAATGTCAAACAGGATGTGGGAGACACTTGCAGAACATTCAAAGACATGCGTCTTGAGTGAAATGCTTTACGTCTATTATCCTGAGGATTCAGTTGGTGTTGTTTTCAACAATATCTACGAGTTTAGTGGTCTTATTTCAGGGAAGCAGTACTATCCTGCTGATTCTCTTTCTGACAACCAAAAGGTTTATGCTTCTCCTAGATATACACTTGTTTCCTCTCTCTTACTCGGTAAATAGTAAACTGTTGATGTATTATATGTCAGGGTTATGTTGATGCATTGGTGAAGAAAGCTTATGAAAACTGGGATCAAGTTGTTGAGTATGACAGCAAGTCACTGATGAACTTCAACCAAGTTAATAAGACAGCTGAGTTAGATTACTCAATACCAGTTTCTGTTCCAAGCCAACCTTCTACATCATACTCAGACATAACTGGTGAAGGTGATCTTAAATCCATTTTTCTTTCTGTGTGGAACTGAATTAACAGTCATTCTTTGGTTTTACAGCATCAGTGTACAATCAGATTCCGGCTTCAAGTTTCCCAGCTCAGTCTGATACTACCTCTTACATGCACTATGGAGACGGTTCATTTGCACCTCAAGACCAGCTAGTTAGCAACGAATCACAAGGCATGATCAACGGCAATGGTGGTGGGAGATTAGCACTAGGTCCACCAACAGGATCCCAAAACCAACACTTGGTTCAGCCTCCTCCGGAGATGAACCCTTTTAATGATTGGTCAAACATAGGAAACAGAGGAGGAGGTGATGGGTTTTTATCAGAGGAAGAGATAAGGGCTAGAAGTAACGAAATGCTTGAGAACGATGATATGCAGCAGCTGTTGAGACTCTTTAGCATGAATGGTGGGGGCCCGCAAACTCCAATGAATATGCAGGAGGACGGGTTTGGGTTCCACTCTTTTGGTCAATCTTCTATGAGTGCTTATGAAGAAGACCGTTCACAGTCGGGTAAGCCTGTTGTTGGATGGCTAAAGATCAAAGCAGCTATGAGATGGGGCTTCTTCATCAGAAGGAAAGCTGCTCAGAGACGTGCACAGATTGTTGAACTCGATGAGGAAGAATAGGTTCAAGAACTAAAGAGTTTCTTGCTGATGGTTGTTAAAGAGTTTCCAGAAGAAAGAAGTCTTTTGTGTTGGTTTCTTCTTCTTGTGGAGCTTCTTTTGTATAGTGTAAGCTTTCTTTCTTCTCTTCTATTTGCTTGTGCTTTATATGTAATCTCTACTTTGACCGGTTTATTTTCAAGAAACTGTAAACACGTTGTAATTTAGTTTCTCAGCTGTGTGTTATTGTGCTACTTGGGATTTGTTTTATTTTTTTTGGGAAGATTTAATGGGATAGAACTCTAATTCCGCAGAGAATACAATTGAGTAATAATTATATGATACATCAATGAGTTGGTTTAATGTTACGTGTGGAAGGTTACTGAACTTCTAGAAGATTATTTTATCATCTTATCTACGGAATCATTAACATGGATAAGTCTAACAATATTCTACAGCACATGGGTTGTTGGATGCCGTGGATGTTACAAGGAATAAGAAGCCGTTAAAGTCGTTAGTCGAAGAGTAACGGAAAGGAGGAACTAATCAAACGCTGACACGTGTCTCATTTAGCTGGTTTGTTCAGTTGTCTGTTACGAGTATAAAAACAGAGTCTCATCTCTTTCTTTTGTACATTTCGATTCAGAGAGTGACATTGTATCTTCTTGAACCTTAATTCATTCTATACTTCTTCAGTTCTAATTGCAAAGGATCGTTCTTATCTCGGGATCTTTTGTAACTGAGCTACGGTTTGGTGTTTCTTGGAACGGCGAATCGATCTATCGTAGCGATACTTGAGTTTATCGTTAACAGTGGTATCAGAGCCTATCTTTCCTCGGAGTTGTGAGAAGACGAACACGATCCATGACGGAAACACGAGCAAAAGCATTGGGGAAGAGTACGGTGGCGCGTAGCGTTGACGGAGCATCGGAATCGCGGATGGAGGCGATTGAGAAGGCGTTAGAGATTCAGAACGAGAGGACGTCGCAGATCGGCGAAAGTGTTCGACAAATGTCTGAGGCGATAAAGATGTTGGCGACGCAGAATCCAAACAACGCCTCTGCAAGCGGCACCGCTTTGGATCACGACGATGATGTTGGAGCTGACAATCGGGAAGGTAACCATCGTTATCCTCAAGGTCACCGACGCCATAACAATAATATGACGAGATTTGGCAAAATTGATTTTCCCCGATTCGATGGAAGTAAGATCAAGGAGTGGTATCCGAAGGTAGAGCAGTTTTTCTTGATTGATGATACTTCAGAAGAGTTTAAAGTGAGTGTGGCTTCGATGCATTTTGATGGAGAAGCCGCAGCTTGGCACCAAGCGTTAGTACAGGAGGACGAAGAAGCTTTGATCTTACGTAATTGGAGAGGTTATCGTAATAGACTCAAAGAAAGATTTGAGGATGTGTTGGATGATCCTATTGCAGAGCTTAAAGAGTTGAAGGAAACAGAAGGAATTGCAGAGTACCATGCCAAATTTGAATTAATAAGAGCAAGATTACGGTTGCCTGAGGATTACTTGTTGAGCGCATACTTGGCAGGGTTGAGATTGGAAACTCAGATGCATGTGAGGATGTTTCATCCGACATCAACTCGTGAATGTTTAGTGTTGGGGAGGCTTTACGAAAAAGCTCATCCGAAGAAAGAAGTCAGAAGTGTTTGGGCTCAACCCAAGAGTCAGTACAATCAGAACAAAGGTCTGTTAACAGAGAAGAAGGAGGAGAGTGGCAAGAATAAAGAGATGGTAGTGAAAAACGCAGGAGGAAGGATTAAGCCATTTCTATCTCAAGCTGAAATGAGTGATCGAAGAGCTAAAGGCTTATGTTACTATTGTGATGAGAAATTTACTCCAGACCACTACTTGAAGCATAAGAAAACTCAGTTGTATGCTATGGAGTGTGAAGAAGAGGAAGAGTTTTATGAAACTTTTGAAACTGAAGATAGTGTTATGGGTTGTCAACAGGTTGAACAACCACGAATTTCGATCAATGCTATTTCTGGAATCACTGACTATACTACAATGAAAGTGAAAGGGAGTCATGGAAAGAAATCGATATATGTGCTAATTGATTCTGGCTCAACTCACAATTTCATTGACACTAAAGTTGCTGAAGTGTTGGGATGTACAATGAAAGAAGCAAGAAAGATGAAAGTGGCAGTAGCTGATGGCAACAGAATAGCAGTCTCAGGGAGGATTGAGAATTTTAAATGGGAATTTCAAGGACAGCAGTTCATCTCTGACTTCATGGTTATTCCGTTGGGTGGTCATGATATGGTATTGGGAGTACAATGGCTGGCAAAGCTTGGACCTATTACTTGGGACTTTGAGAAACTGGAAATGAGGTTTAAGTGGGGTAATCAGAAAGTACTGTTGACTGGAATTAAACCGGGGTCTGTAAGAGAGGTTAAGTTCAAGAAGAAACAGTTGCAGCAAGAGTCGGATATGCAGTTACACATGATCTTTGCTTATGAAGAAACAGAGGAGAAATCGATGTGTTTGAATATGTACGAAGTTGATACACTTCCACGAGAAAAGGCAGGTCAGATTGAGGACTTGACTAGAGAATTTGCGGACATATTCACAGAACCGAAGAATTTACCTCCTTTACGTCCTCATCATAATCACAAGATTGTATTAAAAGAAGGAGCAAAACCTGTGAACCAACGACCTTATAGGTATGCGGTTTATCAAAAGGATGAAATAGACAAAATGGTAAAGGAGTTGCTACAGGCAGGAACTATACAACCGAGTTCTAGTCCATACGCATCTCCAGTTGTATTAGTGAAGAAGAAGGACAACACATGGCGACTGTGTGTGGATTACATGAAGTTGAACAACACGACAGTAAAGGATCGATTTCCTATTCCTTTAATTGATGATTTAATGGATGAGTTAGGGGGATCAGCTGTGTATTCTAAGATTGACTTGAGAGCCGGTTATCATCAGTTGAGAATGGAAGAAAGTGATGTACACAAAACAACTTTCAAGACTCATAGTGGTCACTATGAGTACTTAGTCATGCCTTTCGGATTGACTAATGCACCTGCTACGTTTCAAGGATGGATGAATGATGTCTTCAAGGAGTACTTGAGGAAGTTCGTGTTAATATTTTTTGATGACATACTGATTTACAGTCCATGTCTTGGAGATCATATCAAACATCTACGAGCAGTATTCACGGTTATGAGAGCTAATCAAATGTTTGCAAAGAGAAGCAAGTGTGCTTTTGCAACGTCAAGAGTTGAATATCTGGGTCATTTCATTCAGGCATCAGGGGTATCTACTGATCCAGCAAAGCTTAACGCAATAGCAGACTGGCCAACACCAAATAACTTGAAAAAACTGAGAGGATTCTTGGGTTTGGCTGGCTACTATCGCCGATATGTAAAGGATTTTGGGGTTATTGCAAGACCATTAACAGTGTTGACAAAGAAGGATGCTTTTAAATGGTCTTCGGATGCACAAAATTCTTTTGAAGAGATGAAAAGAGCTTTATGTTCCGCACCAGTGTTGGCCCTTCCTCGATTTGATAAACTATTTGTGGTGGAGACTGATGCTTGCAGTAATGGTATAGGTGCAGTGTTGATGCAGGAGGGTCACCCATTGGCTTTTATCAGTAGGGCTTTGAAGGGGAAGCAATTGAGTCTATCGATATATGAGAAAGAGCTACTGGCGGTTGTATTTGCATTACAAAAATGGCGACATTACTTGTTGACTCACCATTTTGTGATCAAAACGGATCAAAGAAGTCTCAAGTATCTCTTGGAGCAACGTCTCAACACACCAGTGCAACAACAATGGTTACCTAAATTGCTGGAGTTTGACTATGAGATCCAATATAAGCAAGGTAAAGACAACGTTGTAGCAGATGCACTATCGAGAGTTGATGGCGCTGAGATATTGCATATGGCAATGACAGTAGTTGAGTGTGATTTACTGAAGCAGATACAGGAAGCTTATGAGAGGGATACAGTGTTGAAAACGATTATTGAGGAGTTGAAACAAAAGCAGAAGAGTAGGAAGCACTACTCATGGTATCAAGATATCTTGCGTCGAAAGAATAAAATTGTAGTCCCTGCAGAGACTGAGTTAAGAGAAATGATCCTGAGTTGGTTACACGGCTCTAGTCATGCAGGTCATTCGGGTCGAGATGTGACAGTACAGAGGGTAAAAAGTTTGTTTTACTGGAAGGGGATGGCGAAAGATATACAGGCTTACATTCGAGCTTGCACTGTCTGTCAAAGATGTAAATATGATACATCGGCCTCTCCTGGATTGTTGCAACCTTTACCAATTCCAGATGGTATTTGGATGGATGTGTCAATGGATTTTATAGATGGATTGCCATTATCAGATGGCAAGTCAGTGATACTTGTCGTTGTAGATCGCTTGAGTAAGGCTGCCCATTTTGTCGCGTTGAAACACCCTTACTCTGCAATCAGTGTAGCTCAAACATTTTTGGATAACGTCTTTAAACTCCATGGAATGCCTAGATCTATTGTGAGTGATCGAGATGTAGTCTTCACGAGTGAAGTGTGGCAGGAGTTGTTTAAGCTGCAGGGTTGTGCACAAAATTTGTCAACTGCCTATCACCCGCAGAGTGATGGCCAAACGGAAGTGGTGAATCGATGTCTGGAGACATATCTTCGTTGTATGACGAGTGATAAACCGAAGTTATGGAGTAGGTGGTTATCTTTGGCGGAGTATTGGTACAATACCAGTTATCACTCAGCTACACAATCGACTCCTTATGAGATTGTGTACGGTCAACCAGCACCAATCCATCTACCGTATTTACCGGGAGAAACTAAAGTGCATGTCGTAGCTAAGAGTTTACAGGAGAGGGAGGACATGCTATTGATTCTCAAGTTTCATCTACTTCGAGCACAACATCGCATGAAACAAGTTGCTGATCGTCATAGAAGTGAGAGATCTTTTGAGATAGGAGACTGGGTGTTTGTGAAATTACAACCGTACAGACAACAATCAGTGGTCTCTCGGTCATCTCAGAAAATTTCACCCAAGTACTATGGCCCTTATAAAATCTTGGATAAGGTGGGAGTTGTTGCTTATAAACTGCAGTTACCAGCTTCTTCTCAGGTTCACCCGGTGTTCCATGTCTCTCAGCTGAAACGTTTGGTGGGAACAGCATCTACTGCTAATCAGTTGTATGACGTGACGCTTAAGGAACCTGAGTTTTGTTTGGCACGCAAGATGGTTCAACATCATGGCCAAGCTGCAACTATGGTACTCGTGCAATGGACTAATCAGACAGCCGAAGAAGCAACATGGGAGTATCTGTTTGATATGAAGAAACGTTTTCCTCTGTTTGAGTTTTAGAAACCTTGTGGTCAAGGTTGTCGGAGGGGGAAAGCTATGTTACAGGGAATAAGAAGCCGTTAAAGTCGTTAGTCGAAGAGTAACGGAAATGAGGAACTAATCAAACGCTGACACGTGTCTCATTTAGCTGGTTTGTTCAGTTGTCTGTTACGAGTATAAAAACAGAGTCTCATCTCTTTCTTTTGTACATTTCGATTCAGAGAGTGACATTGTATCTTCTTGAACCTTAATTCATTCTATACTTCTTCAGTTCTAATTGCAAAGGATCGTTCTTATCTCGGGATCTTTTGTAACTGAGCTACGGTTTGGTGTTTCTTGGAACGGCGAATCGATCTATCGTAGCGATACTTGAGTTTATCGTTAACAGTGGAGGAGGTCTTATGCTTTAGTATAAGTATTAGGAAGCAATAATGAGAAGGGTTATCCAGAGAAAGGATTAAATCAGGGGGAGTGTTGAGAGGTTCCATTAATTTCTCTTAACTTTGTAACAGTTTATCATCATCAATCAATCGTTTTCTACTTTCTTGTGCCTCTTTTGATTCAACAGATACGCTTCACGTATCATTTAAAGTCTTGCGGATTTGATCCGCACGCCCGCACAGATTTTTGTTTTACAGTATAATATGTTTTGTATTAATCAACTTAATTGTTTAAGTTCCTGTTATAGATTTATACATAATTTAGTTTAGGCATTAGTTTATCTTGTTTAATGTGTTTAGTTTTTGAGTTTTATAAGTTATGTGTTTTTGTTTTTATGCTCTACAATATTTTATTTATTTTATTTTAATAAATATAATAACAATATGTTTGGCCATTTGGGTTTTATTTTATTATATTTTATTTAAAAAAATTGTTTCTACATGTTTGGAAAAGAACATAATAATATAGCTTTTTGAAAAATTTAACTACTAAGTTATTGAATTGAGCCATTTGATTATTCTTTAAAATTTAGTCCATCTATCAGAATTTACAATTATATAAGGACCGACTTTAAACGAATCCATATTTTTTTTTCTTGGAAAGAAACAGGAACATATGGGGTAAAACGTCTTCATTTCATGATTTTGAAAATAATTATCATTCTTTATGTTTTTGAATAGATAAACATATATGGTTAGTTAAGATAAAATAGTTAGATTTGTTCTAAAAATAGCATGCAATAACCATGTATCGTTATTTATTCGATTATTAATTAAGGAATATGAAAGATACTAAAGGAATATGAAGATTTCATTAGTAAGTATTAAATTTTCTTGGTTTAAAGGAATTAAATTTTGAATGTCCATAATCATAGGAATAAGAAAATATGTTTAGTATAACATTCAAAATTTTGTTATTTAGCAACATTTTAAGATTATTAATATAATATTCTTGAAATCTCTTTGGTTAATCTCATTATATTCGTATAATGGAAAAAAAACATGTTTCATTGTGTAGTTTATTCTGAAATTTACAGAAAAAAAGATTCATAATCTTAAGAATATAGCATATACAATTGGTGCAAATTTGAGGTCTGTCTAAATACTAATTGATTTTTGATGAATTTGATTTGTGTTGCTTAATGATTATTTTATGGTACATGTTAAACATCATGTATTTCTTTGGTAAATAATTAAGTTAACCGAACTATTGAATTGATGTCATTTATAGTTGTTATAGTCGGTGGTTTATGATTACGTGTTAAGGCGTAATGTTTGGTTAATTTTTAAATTAAATGTAAGTGGTTTGATTTAAGTGTTAGACACGGTTTTGTTTAGTGGCATAGACTCATAATATTATTGGTGAAATAAGGGTTATTTCAAATTTGTACTTCAGTTTTAATAGTTTAGATATTACCTTTCTCGCACACACATTTACATATGAACAATTTCTTTTTGTAGAAAATATGTTTTCTCCTTCCACTTTTAATTGCTTTCACATTTTGTTAAAACAATTATTAAATTTTGTATTTTACTTATTAAAAACATTTTTTTTCTACACAACATGATTTGAAACTTTCAAAACAAACGTATATTTGCATAGATTCTATACAATATTTAGTAAATCTGATTTTAAATTTATATTATCTTACACATGCATATAGTATAGTTATTTTCTTCTCAAATGAGACACAACTTTATTGCGTTTTATTCTATTTAGAAACATAGAATATAAAGGTATTATACAATCTCTCCCTGCTTCTCCCTCACCCGCTTTCTTGAATCGATTGTGTAACGTCGTCCACCACCATCAAATCTATTAACAACTTAAACTCCATTATGTCATCATCTCCCCCCAACTCCACATATATAAACTACCCCAAATCTAATCTCCTTTGGTATCTTCCATAGATAAGAAATAGTCTGATTTCTAGCTCCAAAGCTTCGGAAAATTCTAGCACCAAAGCTCTAGTAATATCGACCAGCACATCCTTAGCTAAGAATCAAGCAAAATCACAACCAAAGCTACAACTAAATAGACCATCGGTTCCACGGATAAGAAAAAGGGGTTGCTCGGCTCCGTCAAGAGTGTGACTCCATCTACAGCCCTGAATCCTGCACAAAGCAAATCATCATAGGGCTTGATCTGTTATTTATGGCAAAGAGGTATGGCCTGATATTCTAAGTCCCTGAATTTCATAATTTTTTGTATCATCTAACATATACTACACCTCAACATGAATCTGTGATACAAGGTGTATAGCTCAGAACCGTGTAAGCCCGTATAAACATTTTTCTGAAGCATGGATCTCAGGTTCATTAACCTCTTATCTAAAAAAATTGACACTTTTAGGGTCCTGTCCGAGCTTCAAGAACAGAGTTTAGCGAGAGTTCGACTGGTTCTGGTTCCATTCATCCAAAGAGTTTGAAGCGAGTTGTGTTCTCAGATATAATCTCTATGGTAAGGTTTAGGTTTTGTTGTCGAATAAAATTAATTATTCAAATAGTAAGGTAATCCACGGAATATGAACATCATCTTGGTTTAGCTGGTAGGAGCCACCAGATCTGTTCATCGCTTCTTCTTATTCCTTATTCAATGGCTACATTGTTGGTTTACACAATTTTCAATATGTATATGTTTCGTTATTTAGGTAGAAGAGTATTATTTGATGGTGTAATGGAAGTTCTGCATCATCATTTGAAACAGAAAGAGGTTGACGACTGAATGAATAAAAAGAGAGAGTGGACCATTAACTTGGATCAAAAGACAACGATATTGGTCTCGGAGTTTAGACATTTCTCATACCATACAAAAATGAGTTCTTTATTAGACATCTTCATGTTCCTTATTTTTGGGTAAAATGTTAAAATAGTCTTCAGTTAAAATTTCCCTAAATATCTTCTCCCTGTCCCGACAATCGAGGCGCCGCATCAACCATCTCACACAGACGCCGGTAGAGCCACAGCTTGCCGGCGTCGGATTCTGCAACCTCCACGTCATTCTCTCTCTTTTCATATAAGCTCAAGGTCAAGATCTGCCCTTCCACTTGCCGCTCGTATGACCCGTTCTTGGTCGAAGATGTCTTCGATTCGTGTTTCTCTGGGGGCTCCCGGCTACATTATCCACTCACCTCCTCTGCTCAACAATGCCAACACCGTACCTCTACTTGTTCGGTTCCGTGAGGAGTCGGATCTATGAAGCTTCCTCTCCTCCTTACGGTGTTTCCTCGGCCAGAAAGCCCCCTCCGACATCCGCAAGTCAAACTTCAAGCCTCAGCTTCCGACGACTGTAAATCTGGTGTCCGTGGGGCTCCACTTTTAACTCAGGTTTTAGATCTGGATTCTTGTCGCTTACTTGTCTGTGCTCGCCTTATGTCTCCTCCATCACCACCGTCGCTGGCCTTCCTATGCTGATCTCCCCTCTATCATCATCAACTCCACCGTGTCGTTTAAACGGGGCCTCTTCTTTGCTCTTCCTTCATTCCTCTCACTTCATCAGATTCTTTGACCGAGGAGCCGAGTCCTTTTGTTCTTAAGATGAGCCAATTTCATTTTTCAGTGGGTTTGCCAAGTCCAATAAGACTCCAAGGTCTCCATATCATCATAGCAGGTTCACATCCCAATTTTACATGGGGTGGGTTGATCACTTTAACTAATTTGCTAAAAATATTCGGTGGTTTCACCGGGGTTTTTACCGAGACAAAGTTACATACAAGGTTCATCTCTCTTGCTTGAAGAGTAGCCTATCTTACCATTTACAGGTGGGTTCACTTGGACCATCATTATCATCATTTGCCTCCTTTTTAAGGAGTGTTCTCCCTCTACATTGGTGGAGGTGTTTGTCCATATCTATAACCGTCTTGCTATCTTGTGGAGAGGTCTGTTTGGGGCCTAAATATGCAGTGGGATTCGTCTTGGCGAATTTCCGAGGTGCAGATTGGATGTCAACGTCACAATTTATGGTGACTATTTATGGGCTGACCGACCATGTCGTGAAGGCTACTTTGACGCATTCAAGCTCCGTCTTGAGTCCGTAGTCATCTTCTTCTTTTGAAGATCTATCTCTTTTATCTTATGTTGTAATTTATGCTTTTAATCAAAAAGAATGGATAATTCTTTCTATCATTTGTAATCAAGGAAGTTGAAGTTAATGGAAAACATTGTGTTCCAAAAAAAAAGTAAATCTAGCAGGGAAGGTCATATGACCTTTGGGTGAAGGTGGGTTCCGACCTGGAAGTCATTCAGCTAAAGTTAATCTTCACATTCTTGATCGTTCACAATATTTTTAAAATCAGTAACTTCCTCTCAGTTGTGCAACCTTCTCTACCAAAACTCTACCTCTTTTACAAGTCAACAAATTTATAATATATTTATCAAGAAGTTCAAATAGTGTATTTAAATAATGGGTTCAATGAAGATGTCATTCTTTTCATTCATATATGAAATAAAAGTATTAATGTATTTTAAAACTCCCATACTCTTTTTTTTTGCTAAAACTCCAATCTAACTTCAAAAATTCAAATTTTAAACTGAATAGTATACTATAGATATTAGAATATGGAAATTTAATCATATTCTTTAATATTACATGTAAAACAAAAAAAAATGTACGTCCCAATAATACTATTTGAGAAGTGAATTTTTTATGTGCTGCTCTCATGTTGATTCGTATAATGGTTGATTACTGATATACCCTTAATGAATTAAAAATATTACATGTAAATAACATTACTAATTTTTTAGTAATTTCTGCTAATAAGATTTTCAATTCAGTTTTTTTTTCCATATAACATAGATAATAAAAGGAAACATTTATAAATTTTAAATAAGAATTTAAAAATGAAAAGCAATTTATGTAAAATATGGTTTCATACAAAAAGGAAAGTTCACAAAATATATTGAAATTAAATAAATAACATTCTCTTTAAAACATAATCTTAAGAAAAATAAAATATATTATCAAAGTAAAAAAAGTCTATATATCTATATATTTTCTTAGATGAAACGCTAATATATATATATAATGCGATTTCATAAAAACAAATTCACGAAATAATTTTGATATTGAAAAAATAAATAATTTTTCCTTTAAAACATAATTTTAAGCAACATAAAATATTTTTTCAAAGTAATATAAATATTTTATTCATGTTTATCTATTTCTTAGATGATTATATCAACTAATTAAATAATATAAATCGAGATATTTTAATTGATTAATTTTTTATGATTAATATTATTGAAATATTTTATTCATTTTTGCGTAATATTGTGTTGACTATAAATATCTTATAATTACAGAAAATATCTACAAAAAGATTAGTTACATAATGTGACTGCTAAAAAATATCACATAAGGAAATGTGGTATTTATTTTTAGTAAAGATTAAAAAGGAAACTAAATATAGTTATTGATTATAAGCATATTTTATCAAATAATTATAAAATATTTTTAAATCGCATAATGCAGTTTATGAAATAAAAATATTATGCTTTATCATTATTAAATTTTTTTATTTACTATTTAGTTTGATTTTTGTTTTATTTTTTAATATTTTTAGAACCTAATATATCCATAAACAAACTAACCAAGCAAATCTGAATTCTAATGTTTAAAAATACTAATTTTAATTTATTTTTTCATAAATCTAAGGTATAAAATTAAGTAAAATTTAGAAAATATTTAATTATTGTAAATACCAATATGTATTCATGATCTCTCATAAACTTATTAGTAAAAAAATTAATAAATAAAAATAAAGTATCAACCGATTTTTGCAATTAAGTTCTTTGTAAATTTATATATATGCATAAGATTTCAAAATATTATCGTAGATTCATTTATGTAATTTGGATTCAAAAATATATACATATCTAAAACAACAACCAACCTAAATGAAAATAATCCAAAGATTCAAAAATTTAGTCTGTTTATAACAAAAAAAAAATATTATAGTGAAATTTTAAAAACTAGATGCAATCCAATATACCCAAATTATAATCAAAAGAATTGAATATTATTTATATAAAATCACTTGTCTAATTAAAATAATAATACATAATTGTATATTAATTATAAAATAGTGTAAAATTCAAAATAAAAATATCACTCAGCTATTATCATACATTTTCTTATAAATAATTGTACCTGTGCTTATGCATTAATATTTAAATAGAAGAAATGTATATATCTATAAAACAGCGTGTATGCACTCTTCTATTAATAAGTTTAGAGATAATCATTTATGCACTTTTCTATCATCTCGAACTGCAACAATCTGAATTGAGGATTGCTCAGATTGCTACTAACCAAACAAATAAAATAAATAGAAGCATTGACTACCTTTGCGTAAATTTACATATATGTCTCGAAAAAATTAAGTTATACAACCCCCTAAAATCTCATTGAAGAGGAAAGACTGTGGTAACAAAATGGAAAAGGCTACAAGTTATAGCTATAAACTTATGATTCATTCTATGTATGTATTTATTACTTTTCAAAAAATAAATATACATAAATGAAATTTTCATAAAAGGGTACAAGTTAAGTCTATTCAGTTTCCAGTTTAATTAAAAACCATGTAATTTTCTCTTCCAAGTCTATAAATTACTAAATTTGTAAATCGTCTCCAGACATTTTGAAGCAATAAGTATAAGTTAAAACCAACATGAAAATAATATTTACTTTTTCATAAGACTGTATTTACTTAAAAATGTAAATAAAGAAAAACAAAATACTAAAAAATAACTAGGATAGCAAAGCATTAAAAGATCGGAAAAAAATATAACTTAAAGATGAAATAATACATACAAAAAACAGTCTATCTTAATAAAGAGGTTTCAATCAGACAATAAACAATACAACTTTTTAATAACCTTTTGCTTTCATTAAAAAATAATACATTTATTACATTCGAGAGAATGCACTCAACAAAAAGAACTAAAGCAATATAAGTAAAATAAAACCAAGTGGTCTTGGCCTAGTGTTAAAAGAGATTTGACCGGAGCTTCCACCCTGGGTTCAATTCCTCTTGGCCACCTATAGACGCCTTAAGTAGCAAAAAAAAATCAGATTTCTATGGACTTCGTGGTGATTAGTTTTTGGGCCTAGAAAGCTTTTTGGGATTTACCACGGGTATAAAAAAGATTTAAATAAAATAAAAATATAGTAGACAAATCCATGCGTAGCGTTGGTCAAAACCCTAGTCTTAGAATACTAAAAATTGGATATGAGCTTCATTTGATTTTGTCAAGTCACCATCAGCAAATAAAATCAACTAATAAAATTTTTTGATTTTGTCAAGTCACCACAACAAATAAAATCAACCAATAAAGAAGTTTGATTTTTGCCAAGTCACCATTGCTGAGATATAATGAACTTTTGTGTGGGTTATATTATAATTATCGTTCGGCCCACTCTAGCCCATGTCAAGTAACCCTGTTTCGTTTCAAGCGTATGATACTCAACAGTTGAAGGATCTCTGATCCGGATATATATGGTTCTAACTGAAGGAAATTAGCTCAAAATTTTGAGAGTAAAGTTTTTGGATCTGCATCCTACACAACCATGGTGATTTTAAGCATTGATTTTAAAAGTTGGATATGAGCTCCATTTAACATATCCACATCAGAAAATAAAACCAGCCAATAAAAAAGTTTGATTTTGCTATGTCACCACAACAAATATAATCAACCAATAAAGAAGTTTGATTTTGCCAAGTCACCATTGCTGAGATATAATGAACTTTTGTGTGGGTTATATTATAATTATTGTTCGGCCCACTCTAGCCCATGTCAAGTAACCCTGTTTCGTTTCAAGCGTATGATACTCAACAGTTGAAGGATCTCAGATCCGGATATATATGGTTCTAACTGAAGGAAATTAGCTCAAAATTTTGAGAGAGTAAAGTTTTGGATCTGCATCCTACACAACCATGGTGATTTTAAGCATTGATTTTAAAAGTTGGATATGAGCTCCATTTAACATATCCACATCAGAAAATAAAACCAACCAATAAAAAAGTTTGATTTTGCTATGTCACCACAACAAATATAATCAACCAATAAAGAAGTTTGATTTTGCCAAGTCACCATTGCTGAGATAGAATAGACTTTTGTGTGGGTTATATTATAATTATCGTTTGGTCCACTCTAGCCCATGTCAAGTAACCCTGTTTCGTTTCAAGCGTATGATACTCAACAGTTGAAGGATCTCAGATCCGAGTATATATGGTTCTAACTGAAGAAAATTAGCTCAAAATTTTGAGAGAATAAAGTCTCTGGATATGCATCCTACACAACCATGGTGATTTTAAGCATTTGATTGCTCTCTCATGCAGCTTAGTTATCGTGACTCACTGAAAGAAAATCTTTAACTACTTGGTATCCTTAATTTTGTGGAGTAGCACCATGTTTGTTGTTTTATTGCTTCACCTTTATTTTCACATTATTTTGCAGGTTCAAAAGATATTTTTCTTATCGCAATTATATCTAGGTAAAGAAATTTGAACTAACATCATGTTGTGTTTCTAATACAGGTAGTGAGCTCTTCAAGGAGAAGAAGTATCATGATGATGTGAGACATTACTCTGAAGCGATCAAAAGTAATCCAAAATACCTGAGAGAAATGAGCTCTTCAAGGAGAAGAAGTATCATGATGATGTGACACATTACCCTGATGCGATCAAAAGGAATCCAAAATACCTGAGAGAAAGGCCATTTCTAATCACTTTATGTGCTTCAGTGTTGGAACCTCAGTGTTGTGTTGTGTACAAAGACTTCTGCATTTGATTTTAAAATTAATTTGTTTGTTTTTTTTTGTATTTCATGTAGGCATACGACAACCGAGTTGCATATCGGGAACTAAAGAGATGTGAAGATAGCAATCAAGACAATACTCGACGTAAGCAGTGATGTTGATCCGATAAAAGTCAAGGGAGATCGAAGCAAGTCTATGTTGTTTAATACGGGCAGAGTAGCTAAAGGCCTTAGGTATCTTGATGAGATGTATGGCAAAAAATGGGAGATATTGAGCAGTGTGGTTGGAACTTCTCTGTTATACATCGTGTCATTGTAATTTTACAGCGAACGTGGAGCAACTCAGTGGAGGACGTGAGCATTAACTCCGTTTGGTTTTTAATAGAGCATGTGGAGCAGCTCACTTTGGATTAACAGATCAGTTCCAGAGCAGCAAAGGAGATGACAGAAGTTAACTCATAATAGGCAAGTGAAAATAAAACACATTTCCTAGTGTCTGATTCATTCCACATTGTAGTTAGGAGTGATAGGTCTAAGTTTGACTAAAACACTATTTGAATAAATTCTGATAACATTATCTAACATAAAATATGTGAAACATTGAGGTTCTTGATGCGAACCACTGAGAAAAATGTTCTAATACACTCAAACCAAAACAAGGTTTAACACAAATCAACAGAAACTCAGCAACACAAAGGAAAGGATAATTATTTACCAGATGTCATTAAAAAATAGTTTTCTCGGTCTTATTAGATGTCATTTTTTGCTTTGTCATTATTGAAAAGACAAAAACAAGTTGAATGATAAGCTTACTTTTGTTCTACGAGAATGTAAATATAAAATGAAAGATTTACCGATGATCAAATGTAAAATCATGGATGTTCATGAGAAAGTACTCGAGGGAATATTTTCTTAAGAAGATCAACTTTAGGATATAACATTTTCAATCATTTGAATTATTTAGAGTAAACCTCAATACATGATTTCGAGGTAAATCTCCATTTACAACTCAAAATATTATCATTAAGAAAACGCAACTAAGAACAATTTATCGGGTCATTTTCTAAATTGTCTATGTTTTATGAACTCGGTTTTAAAATTTTAAAAAACTAATAAAAAATAATTTATTACAAAAAATACGAGAAATAGAGCTATATGCAACATTTAAAAAAACAAATATCAGAACATGTATCTCCTCTTTTACTATATCCTACACATTAGATAATTTATAAACACACGAAGATGATACAATATTTGATATTTACACAACAAAATTATTAGTAAAAAAAACTTTTGAACCACTTTTTTCTTTGAACCACATCATTAGTAAAATTTAAATAGTAATTATCCGCGCGTAGCGCGGAAAACAATCTAGTTAGTATAAAAAGCCAATGGGATCTGATAAGTTCTATCAACTAAAAAAATTATAGATAACTTTTCTTTTTCTATGTAAGATATTTGTAAATCATAAAAAACATATTGGACTCATTCTTTTAAGCAAACGAACACATTTTGATCTCTATGGATCAGTCAATCCAACTAAAAACTAATTAAATCTGGCCCAGTATGACTTAAATAGACAAGGCTTTTTGCTTTTAACACATTATATTTACAATTTGTTTTAAATATAACTCAATAGTATTTTTTTTTTATAATTTCTTATTTTAATTAGTGAAATATTACAAGTGTTATACTAAATAGGATTGAAAATAAATTATGATCTATAATAAATGAAAATATATCAAATCCAAAAATATGAAAAATTATGTTGTTATTAGCATATATGTATTATACACACACCATTTAAATTGTATGTTTATTAAAAAATAAACTTGAAAATGGTAACTTTTATAAAAAAATATCAAATGCCATATAATTTATATAAAATACCACTTTAGTTTTTAAACATCAATAACACATGTTATCAACAAGTAAAAAATTCAAACATATCCTAGAATAACCCTAAAAAAGTTTTTGTCACAAAATAGCTTTCAAGAAGAAAAATAAGCAAAATAGGTTTTATTAAATGATGTAAATATACATTTATATCTCTGGGTTAACTAATATAGACTTAGAGTTTAGAGTTAGAGAAATACCTAAAGGGTTTTTGTTACCAAATAATCTTCAAAGAGAAAAATAACTAAAATAGACTTTATTAAAGAGTATAAATATATATTTATATTCCTTGGGTTAAATAATCTAAACTTAGGGTTTAGAGTTATGGAATGAAGTTTTAGAGTTGAAATTTAAAATAAAATAATATTAAAATTTTCAAAAGAAAAAGTCTATTTTGATCATTTTAAGTCTATTTTTTTTAACAAAAACTTAAAAATATATATATTTAAGAGATTTTCCCTTAGAGTTATGGGGTGAGTTTTGGAAAATGAAGTTTAAAATTAAAAAGAAAGTTTAAAATTTTCAGAATAGAAAAAGTTATTTCAATCATTTTTTTTTTAGAACTATTTTGTAAGAAAAAATGAAAAAAGGTTATCTTAGTGAATTGCCCTAAAAATATGAACAACGATAATTGTAAAACATAAAAAGTAAAAAATAATACCCGTGCCGTTGCGTGGGGGTTGTGAGGCTCAATGTCTAGTAGATGTATTAAAAGCAGTTATTCTATTGTCTGTTTGTATCCATGAAGAAGCTGATCCTGTAACTTTGTTCCGCTTGGGATCATCAAGATCTTCCTCTTGAAGATTCTTGCTCACTTCTTCTGGTGGTTCGAAGGAGAACGGGTCCGAAAGTAGACGTGATGTTTCAGATGAATCTTGCATGGTTTCAGGTAGCCACCAAACAACAGTGGAAAAAATTTTCGCTTGGGAGAAGAAACTCTACGATGAAGTTAAGGTTGTGACTATCGGAATCTCGGTTTTGTCTCTCTTGTTTATAGATGAACATTCTTTCTGGTCTTGTAACATTCTGGAGAACGTGTTCGAAGAGCATACGAAAAAAATGTATGCAGCAAAGGAATCAAGATTTTAAAGGGGATGATCCATTTTCGGTTGATAAAAAAAGATCTACACCCAGATAAAAGGTCTCCATGCATTCTACTGAATCCATCTCCAAATGGATTGAGATTCTTCGCGACCAAGAACTGTTACCTCAGCTTCTTGAGCTTGTTCAAGGGTAACACCAACAACTACAACTTCCTCTTTGGTTTCTCTTTATAACCTTTCCTCAATACTGACATTTGGTAAGCTCATGATCATAACAGATTAACAAGGATGTAGCAAGTGATGGCAGAGAGTCAAGAGATACCGAAGACGAAGCGAACATGTTACTTGCAGGGACACCGGTTTCAGAACATCACAAGAAGAGACAAAAACAACCTCTAGACTCTATCAACTCTCAATAATTAGCTCAATCTGCTTTAAATCTTGAAGCTCAGCTTCAAAACTGAAGAGGCTGCTTCGAGTTATGGATCACGTCTCAAAGATCCTACATGACAGCATTGTCTGGTTGGCTTCTCAGATGTTTCAGATTTGATCCTGACCCTGAGAAAGTTAGATTATCCTCATGTCCTCAACTTGGACCTTGTGTTGGCTGATTGAGTAGATGAAGATGTTGTAATGACTGCTGTTAGATCTGGAGTTGGTCGATGGATTAATGAACGATCTAGTTTGATTTGTGGGCTAGCTACGAAGACGTTTTATAACTTAAACTGGTTTACTCTCTTGATTAGACGTTTTTCTTTACAAGATATTTCTTTCTTGGTTACAATGTTTTTGCTCTTTAGTCTTTTGTTCTCTTTTTTCCTTCTCCCCTCTTCCTTGTGCGTCCTTTTCTCCCTTTTATAACTTCTCTCCAAACCTGTTTGCCCTAGCTCGTCACATATCCTAAGTTGGGCCGGGCTTTTGGATGGGCCGACCGACCAACTGGAAACGGGCTACAATTGATCGGCTTAGTCGGCTCGCAACTTCTGCGATCGTGTCTGACGCGAGTATCAGATCCGTACGACCAACTTTTCGTCGGCTTCTGATCAAGCCGCATCGCTTGACCGTGATCGGCTTACGCACCCCTCCTGATCTTCTAGATCTCTGGGCCGGCTTTTCACTCGATGGGCCTTGAAGGTGGATTGTAATCCATCTCTAACAGTAAGCCCCCCCCTAGTTCGTTCGAAGTGAATGCGGCTGAGCTTCGGACGGATTTCCAGTATTTGGTTCGGAGGGTGAAAAGTGAGGCGAGTAAGAATCGAGCAACTAAGAAGTATGAATCGACGTGATTTTCGCCCTGGCGCGTTCCGGAAGGAGGATCTTAAGCTCGTCAGTTTTGGTCGTCAAGATGTCTTGGTATACTTCTGACAAGAGTTCTCGAGCTCGTCTAACGAGGTCCGCGTTTGGTCGTCATTAAACCTGGTCAAATCAGTTAGGGTTTTGTTTGCGACGGTGATCGGTTCGGACTCGGGAAGCGGAAACGACGCCTCTAGGCCCAGTAGGCCCATCTAGGGTGATGATGAAGCGAATCTAGGGTTCCCCTCCCTTTTTTCCTATAAATAGGAGGGGCCGGGATCACTTCTCCCATTTTCTCCGCGACTTCAGGTACTCTCTCTCTCTTTATCCTTCTCTGCTTTCTTCTCCTTTTTTCTCTCTACGCATTTTAGTTTAAATCGTTCGATCATGGGAGCCGATTCCGGTAGAAAGTTTTCGGCGGCTGAGAAAGGGAAGGCGATAGCTTCTTCTCCGGCGGCCGATTCAGACGTCTTGAAGGGCGCTTCTCCGGCCGTCGATCCCTCTCAAGCTCATCGGGATGCCTTGAGGGATATGGACGGCCTGGATCTATCTCAGCGACTCCTGGTCGCTGAGGCGGAGAGGATTCACCGAAACGACGACGACGGCCACCCGACGGTTGACGAAGGGGGCCTTGACTCGAGTACTCGCAGGGCCGATGGAAGTTCTCACCCGGGGACGCGAGTTATTGTGAGCGATGAACCCTACGTCTTCCCGGATGACGAATCCCTCTATCCGATCAAATATCACAGCATCGGGACCTTCGAACGTTTGCCTGCGCTCGATTCGAGCCTTGTTCGCCCGTCAATGGTTAAAGGACAGAACTGGGGGGATGTTCGCGGCACCTGGTCTACGGTCGGGAGTGTGAAGGAAATCTTGAGGGCGAGTGGCGGTGCTGGAGTTACGTTCATAATCCCAAAGGACGACCAACGGCCATGGACTCCTCCAAGGGGCTACCAGTGCGTGTATGAATCTTTCTTCCAAAAGGACGTGAAACTATGGTTCCCCATACCGAGACTCGTGACCTCGTATTGCTTTCGCCGGGGAGTGGCGATTTCTCAAATGACTGTGGGAACATGGCGTATCGCGGTTGCGCTCATGGTGATGGCCGCAGAAATCGACGTGTCGATGAGTGTTAGGGTTTTCGAAGAAATGACGATGACGAGCGCCCAGCCGAATGGCCTATTCTCGCTGAGGATGAGACCTGGGCTCAACATCTTGACCGGTCATCCGAACAAAACTCCACACTGGGAACGTTCGTATTTTTACGTGAAGTGCGATGAAGCTGCCTTTGAAGATCCCCCTGGGGCTGGATATCGCGTTCGTTGGAGCTCTAGGCTTGGTTAGATTGATTTCGCCGAGCAAAATTTCATTCCGTAGCTTTCTAACCTTTTTGATTCGTCTTTTGTCTTTGCAGTTACGCATCCCTGCACTAGAGCCTATCCCGAGGACTTTTTCCCGAACGCTTTGAAGATCGCGGCCCTTAGTCAAGAGAAGTGGTCGCACATTACTCGTAGGCGGATCCGGAGGAACCAGGAGCGGATATCCAGACGTAGGTTTAACTTTTTCTTCGGGATATTTCCACTTACTCCTTTGCGTTAACATTTTCGTTGATCGCAGTTGATTGGGCGCCCGACATTCCGTGCGAGCAAACTCGAGGTCCAAGGCTTAAACTCGTTCCCACGAAGCTGCTGGATCAAGCGAGGAAAAAGAGGAAGGGAAGCGTAGCAATGAAGGACATTCCGAACTTCAGCTCCCTGTTCGAAAACGACCTCCAGGGGGTTGACCTGACTGGGGCTAATCCTTTGTCGGTCCTTGACGCTATGGACGAGCAAGACCCTGGTCACGCAACAGGGGGAGCGGATCTTGCGGATGAGACTGCTGCGGTCCCTACCACCGAGGAACCTGAATCAGAGGATGGCTTGATTCGAAGGAACTCGAGGAGCAGCGGGAAACGAGCAAGATCCGGCCGGTCTCGCGAGAATACCCGGTCCCCCAAGGTCAAAACCGGCGAGCAAGCGGATGTTTGTACCGATGGGGCGTGCGATCCCACTGAAACGGCGAAGGATGCCGTCTCCGAAGAGCAGCCTCTGAAGAAGAGGAAGAAGAAAAAGAGGAAGGATAAGGAAGCGGATGGAGCTGCTGAGGCGACGATTTCGGCTTGCGAGGAAGTCGAGGAACCGATCATCCATGAGGATCGTGATGATGAGGGCGAACGGGACTCCCAGATTCCCGAAGGCGAAAATGATCACCAGCTTCCAGAGGGGGAGAGTGCTCCGGTCGTTGACAGTGTCATCCCGCAGTCAGCGAGACGGGGGGTCGAACAGGGGGTAGAGATCCCGCGGCGTCCTCGTGCTCCCTTGTCTCATCAGGTGGACTTCCACTATTTCGATGAGGCGGTCCCGCTGGTTAACAACGCTCATGCCTGTGCTGAGCTTACTCGTCAGGTGAAGGGAGGTTCTCGGGATATGCCTGCGGTTGGCGACCTCCTCCTCTCCGAGTTATACATCGACGCGGCTAGGACCGCTTTACTGGTTCGAGATTTGTCCTACCTTGATCTTCTTTCGATTTGTTTTTCCGAACCTTGCTTAACTTTTCTCGTTGAAACTTTCAGTCTGAAGGCCGGTGGAACTATCTAGTTCAGGAGTACGACCGTGCTCTTAAACAAACGGTGGTCAAATTGAAGACGGCGGAGAAGGAATCAGCGAGTAAGGACGCCTTTCTCAAGAAAAAGAGCGTTGAGTTCCTCGAAGTCTCCAAGAAGGCGGTTGAAGAACGGGACAAATGGGTTGCTCGCTCTAGGGCCGAAAAGGCAAAGGCCGCGGAGCTGTCCGCTGAGCTGAAGAGGGCTCAATTGCGAATCGAGGAGCTGGAGCGTGCGAATGCCGAGGTCGTGGCTGCAAAGGACGCGGAGGAGAATCGGTTAAGGGAGTCTCGAATCCGTGAAGTTACACAGGAAAGGGCGAGGGTGGTAGACGCCATGAGAGCCAAATTCCTTAGGCGAGTCGGCGGCATCAGGGAATATATGGCCCGACGCGATGTCTTCGAGGAGAAGCGCCTTTACCTCAGTCAAACCAAGGGGGCGAGGGACTGTCTGGCGATGTTAAAGGATCAGAAGGGACTTCAGGTCCCGCAAGTGGTCCTGGATTCGCTCAGTGCCAGGGAGGCCGAGTTCCAGTCGGCTATGGAGGAGGCAAGGGTCGGGGATCTTCCGGAAGAGCTCCTCCAGTTATCCCCTCTTGTCCTTCGCTCGCGGTTCGTTGCTGATGACCTTCTCCCCAGTTTCAACCAGTTCGGTACGAACGAGGGTGTGCTGGACCCTTTGGTCGCTGCTGATCTTCGCACGCCCAATCGTCATTTGGAAGGGGAGGCCCAGTCTTCGGGCGCTGAGAAGGTGGCGGAGGAGCAGCTGGTTAACCGGTCCGTGGTCGACTCGGAAACCTAGACATTTTTCTTCTTTTTTTTTGTTGTTGTATCCTCTGCTCCTTCTTGTTGTTTGTTGTATCATTCAGGGTTTGACCCCTTTGATTAAATGAAACTTGTCTTTGTCTCGTGAGTTTTTGGTTTTTCCGTGTTGACGAAGTTGTGTGGAAGTTCCCTTAGGAAGTCGATTCGATTATCAGCTATCGATTTCGGATTTACTTGCCGAGTGATTGGATAGGAACAAACAACTCGTGCGTTGATGGACTTAATCATTCCTTCGGCGTAGATTACCCTCGCAACGTGATCAAGACAGGTGTTGGTTGGCCAGACCTTTCCCGTGGGATCGTTGGAGGGGTCTTCAGCCGGGGTATCTGCGCCTAAGGAAAGGCTGCCTACGTACCCTGGAGGGGATCAAGTCGATCGTAGTTCGTTTGAGCGAGCAAAAGTGACTCGGAGGAGTGCATTTGCTCGACGAGTAGAAGTGGACGAGATGCGCGTCTACTCGGTTTTTTTTTTGTTTTGGAGTGACTGTGCCTAAGGAAAGGCTGCCTACGTACCCTGGAGGGGATCAAGTCGATCGTAGTTCGTTTGAGCGAGCAAAAGTGACTCTGAGGAGTGCATTTGCTCGACGAGTAGAAGTGGACGAGATGCGCGTCTACTCGGTTTTTTTTTTTTTTTTTGGAGTGACTGTGCCTAAGGAAAGGCTGCCTACGTACCCTGGAGGGGATCAAGTCGATCGTAGTTCGTTTGAGCGAGCAAAAGTGACTCGGAGGAGTGCATTTGCTCGACGAGTAGAAGTGGACGAGATGCGCATCTACTCGGTTTTTTTTTTTTTTTTTTTTTTTTTTTTTTTTGGCGGGAGACTGTTGGTCGCGATTCTATTGCGCGTAGTACTTGCGTAGATTGGAAGCGTTCCAAGAACGCGGGAGCGGTTCTCCGGAAGAAGTGGCTAACTTGTAGACGCCGGGTTTGACTACTTCGACGATCTTGTAGGGTCCCTCCCAGTTCGTCCCAAGTTTGCCAGCTCCCCATTCCTTCGTGTTGTCGAAGACTTTGCGCAGGACGAGATCGTTGAGGAGCAATGGACGAGGGTTGACCTTCTTGTTGTAGTAGCTTGCTGCTAAGTTCTGGTAGTTCTGAATACGAAGTAGCGCTTGATCGCGGAGTTCTTCGATGTTGTCAAGTGCGTCGAGGAGCATGTCTCGGTTGATATTTTCGTTGTCAGGCAACTTTGCTCGTCGGAGGCTCGCGACATTAACCTCGGCTGGTGACATGGCCTCGATACCATAGGCAAGGGAGAATGGCGTAAGGCCGGTGGCCGTTCGTGGTGTTGTACGATGCGACCAAAGGACTCCGTCGAGTTCATCTGCCCAGTGGCCCTTCTTCAAGTCGAGTCTCTTTTTGATTCCGTCGATTATGGTTTTGTTTGTCGCCTCGGCTTGGCCGTTTCCTTGGGGATAACGCGGGGTGGATGTAGTTAGCCGAATCCGCCATTGGTCGCAAAAGCCGCGGAAGCGATGGGAGATGAACTGGGAGCCATTGTCAGTGATGATTTCGTACGGGAGACCGTGTCGGCAAATGACGTATTTCCACACGAACTTCTGGACTTCTTTTTCTGTTATGTTGACATACGATTCTGCCTCTACCCATTTGGTGAAATAGTCGGTCATAACGAGCAGGAATCGGCGTTGTCGTGAGCTAGGGAGTGGTCCAACTATGTCCATGGCCCAGCGCATGAAGGGGTAAGGTGCCGTCGTTGTTCGGAGGAGTTCAGTCGGGCTATGTATGTCTGGTGCATGTCGTTGACACTTATCGCAGGTTCGTGCATACTTCTCACAATCTTTCATCATGGATGGCCAGTAGAATCCAAGGCTCTTAACCTTGTGGGCGAGAACGCGCCCACCGGAATGACTGCCAGCTTCTCCGTTGTGCGTTTCAGCCATGACGAGGTAGATCTCTTCCCCGCTAATGCAGGTAAGGAGGACTTTATTTGCCGTCCATCGGTAGAGGATGTTGTTCATAAAGACGTATTTGGTGCAGCGAGCTTTGAGTCGGCGAGCTTCCCACTTGTCGGAGGGAAGGCTGCCATGCGCGAGGAATTGGATGAAAGGGATGCGCCAGTCCGGAGGCTCGGAGGCGTCAGATGAAGATATGGTTGTGACGATTTCCGCGTCATCGTTGGAGGCCGTGATGGCCGTGATGCTAGGGTAAGGGATGTGATGAATTGGTATAGTGCGTTGCACTTGATCTCTGAGTTTGCTACCGAGGGCGGCGAGTGCATCGGCACAGACATTTTCCCCGCGGGGGACCTTGGTGAGGGTAAAGTGCTCGAAAGAACTTGCAAGTTGCTGGACGACTCGGAGGTAAGCTCCCATGCGGTCGTTTCGAGCATCGTAATCGCCAGTGAACTGATTAACGACAAGCTGAGAGTCGCAATAGGCATCTAGACGCGTGGCGCCGACGGCTTTGGCGAGTTGGAGGCCGGCTATCAGGGACTCGTATTCAGCCTCGTTATTGGATGCCTGGAAATCTAGACGGAAAGACTGGCGGATTAACTCGCCAGTAGGTGATTGGAGCTGGACACCGGCTCCGGAACCCTTAGTTGTTGACGATCCATCGACGTGTAGCACCCAGTTGGCGTTAGGTGGGACTAGGTCGGACTCGAGTTCAGGAGCCAATTCGACGAGGAAATCGGCGAGGACTTGTGACTTGACGGCAGACCGGTTCTGATAGGTGATGTCGTGCTCGCTTAATTCAACAGCCCACTTGGAGAGTCGGCCTGATTGGTTCGTGTTCTGCATGACGGTTCCGGAGAGGAAGATTCGTCAGTACGACGATCGAATGCGACTGGAAATAAGGCCTGAGTTTCCTCGCTGAAGTGACGACGGCGAGTGCCATTTTTTCGAGTGTAGAGTATCGGGTTTCGGCGTCGACCATTCGCTTGCTCGTATAAAAAATGGGCTTTTGTTCGCCACGGTCTTCGCGGACGAGGACACTACTTACAGCAGTGGAAGACACGGCGATGTATAGGTACAGGATGTCCCCTTCCTCTGGCTTCGCGAGCACCGGCGGTGTGGTGAGATATGCTTTAAGTCGGCCGAAGGCCTCCTCGCATTTGTCATCCCAGATAAATCTTTTGTTTCCTCGTAAGAGCTCGAAGAATGGGAGGCACTTATCAGTTGACCGGGAGATGAACCGATTCAGGGCTGCTATTCGTCCTGTTAATCGCTGGACTTCTTTGCTGTTTTTGGGACTCGGGAGTTCGAGAATTGCTGAGATTTGCTTCGGATTGGCTTCGATGCCTCGCTGGGTGACGATGTAGCCTAAGAATTCTCCAGATATCACGCCGAATGTGCACTTGGCTGGGTTGAGCTTCATGCCGTATTTGTTGAGGGTGAGGAAGCATTGCTCCAAATGCGTGAGGTGGTCGGTTGCTCGTAAGGATTTGACGAGCATGTCGTCAATGTATACTTCCATCGTGGTGCCGAGTTGATCGGCAAAACATCTTGTTAACAAGTCGCTGATAGGTCGCTCCGGCGTTTTTAAGACCGAATGGCATGACTTTGTAGCAGTATGTGCCACGGTCGGTAATAAATGCGGTCTTCTCGCGGTCATCTGGGTGCATCAAAATTTGATTGTATCCGGAGAAGGCGTCCATGAAGCTAAGAAGCTCATTTCCAGAGGTAGATTCCACTAGACGGTCAATATGCGGAAGCGGGAAGCTATCTTTGGGACAAGCTTTGTTGAGGTCAGTGAAGTCGACGCAAACACGCCATTTGCCATTTTTCTTTCGGACGACGACCGGGTTTGCGAGCCATTCAGGGTACCGAACTTCGGAAATGAAACCGGTCGAGAGCAGGCGATCAACTTCATCGTTTACTGCCTTGGCTCGTTCGGGTCCGAGCTTTCGTCGCTTTTGGCGGACCGGTTTGAAAGTTGGGTCGACATTGAGTTCGTGAACGGTCACGGCCGGATCGATCCCTGGCATGTCGGTTGTGGACCAGGCGAAAGTGGAGATGTTGCTGGCGAGGAAGGAGATGATGCGATCTCTGTGGTCCTCGGCCAAATAGGCTCCTACTCTGACTGTCTTGTTCGGGTCGGCAGGATCGAGGCCGATTTCCACAATGTCCTCCTTGAGTGGGTAGAGCTTTTCGATTGGTCGGACCACCGTATTGATGTGCGGGTTAGGTCGGCGAGCCTTAAGTTTCGTTGACTAGAAGGTCGCGAGCAGCAAGTTGGTCGCCTCGAATCGTGAGTATCCGACCGTTGGCGCCGGGGAATTTGATGCATTGATGATACGTGGAAGGGATTGCCTTCATGGAATGAATCCAAGGAGTCCCGAGGATGGCGTTGTAAGGAGCGCAAACATCAATGATCGAGAATTTGACTTGTTTGGTCGTTCCTTGGACGGATACGGCGAGTCGTATGGTCCCCAACACCGTTTCAGAAGATCCATTGAAACCTGTGAGCGCTCGAGTGGATGGCTTAATTTGACGCGGATCCACTCGAGGATGTCGAGACGTTCATTCGTCGCCTTCTGTACCTCGT
>CAJHQQ010002207.1:0-70265 GCA_905132885.1 Moricandia moricandioides
GTAACAGATTTTAAATTGCGATTCAAAACACAATCATTTGTGTAACAAAAAAAGTTAGGAAATCACATTCATTAAAAAGTTGCCATCCTGTCATTCTATGAATGATATATGGAAATCAAAGTAAAGTTGTTCTTATGATAACTCCTCTTGTGGGTTTAAGATAACTGTAAATTTAAGTATATGATATGATGTTAGATGATTGATTACACATACTCTTTGCACATGGCTAGAGTTGTCCCTTTGTTGTTGTTGTTGTTGTGCCAACTGGCTAAAGTTAATTAGGTATATATATAAACTCATGTTTTGGAATATATACTTTCTAGCTTGATTTAAAGCCAAAGCTCAAACCAAAAATAACTTATAAGTATATAGGTTACTGTAAATACGGGAAACAAAGACCTAAACTACAACAAACAATACAAAAACTAATAGCTACAACAATTATTACTCAATAACAAAAAGATATAAATCGCATAATTAAGTAAACTTGATTGCAGAACTCGAGGATGGATCTGTTCTGTAGTCACACTAACTTCAAACTCGTCCTTTTCTGCGTTCGTCCAGTGCCTGCCCTCATGAAAAAAATAAACTATATTAGTATATACTTGTAACATTATAATTGAGCATATAGAGGATATCATATACAATTAGATAGAGTCCAACATGAATAGTACATGATAAGTCAGTTTCAGTAATTCTCAAAATACATTACCTTGCTTTGAAGCATTCTCATAGTCAAGACTAGTGTGTATCACGCATGCTGGTTAAAAGAACGCAAAAATTAAATTACAAAAACACGGTAAAACTGTAAAAGTAAAATATAGAGAGATGTTATATTGTTATGTACCGAATATTGAGAGTGATTATAGGATGTGAAGATCCATCATAACTTACCAGAACAGACTCTGTTGACTCTCCATACGGTACTTTTATCTTCTATTTGTTTTCATGAGGCACATTGTATTAACAACAAAAAATAGTTTTAAGTTTTTTTGTACATTTTAATGTGACAAGATATTTTACGAGGAGTTCCTTTGAGTAGTTCTCTGAGATCACCACAACTTCTAAGTTGTTATTCTTTTTAATCTTGTAACTTGATCTCTTTAAAATAACAGTAGCAGTTGGTTCCCAACTCTCTGTTGAATCCATCTATACAAACCAAAAAAGATGATTATGTACTGGATCCAAACTCTGAGTTTCAAACATACCGACATGATCGGTTCTAAGATTAAAGGAACCTAAAACGATTTCTTAACGATTTCAACAATTTTTTTTTTATGAATTAGGGGACCTAAAAATTTTTTTTTTGGACCTATGTATATACAAATTTCTTCAAAAAAATTGAGGTCAAAGGGCAATGTTTTATTCGGCTTGGTCCAAGACCGGCACTGCTTACCAGGAGCTGCACATTAAAGGTTGCTTGACCTCTGGATACATATGTGTCGATTTCTGTTTGCATCTTTTTATCTGTTATATAAGCAAAATCATTTTCAGCACATATGTTACGGTAAAAGGCGTCTTCGAAGAAAACATTACCACATCTAATCTTGTTTTGATCATTAAGCTAACAGTCTCACTAATTCGCCCTGCATATATAATCAAATAGAAAGAGGATTAAGACGTACTACCTCTATAAGTACCTGTTGGTAATTGAGAAAAGGGAATGCACTAATCAAAATGCAACTGTTTGGATAATTTTTTTTTTTGAATATTTTAGTAGAAGAGATGTGATAATGTTGTCTTCACTACCATCATCTATGTTTGCATCCTTGCAGCCACTCTCGTTTGGTGGAAGAATATATGGATTGCTCATACACGCTGAAAACTCAGTAAAAGATTGACTCAGTGATGATGGAACAACTATGCTTTTGGTTCCATCTTATTATATTTTAATCAAAAAAAAACATTCCAATTTTTGTCCTCTTTATCTTCCGTCTCAACAATACAAAAGCTGAAGAAGGTTTTCAATCAAAATGTTACCGTTTGTGAATAAAGAACTTTAACATTTTTTTTTTGTAACACAACAGAACCTAACATTTTCATATGTCGATAAGATGACATAAATGATTGTGAGAAGAACAATATTTCCTTAAAGAGAAAACAAACTATAAACTCAAATACACGTTTTATACTTTTATAACTCATAAGTCATAACCAATCATGCACACCCGTGTTCAGAAGCTTCAGGATTACAACAACATTCGTTATTGTTTGATCTAAAGGTCTAAGAGAAATTGAATATATAGATCATCTAGTAGAGGTGCTCTGTAAATGGATGCATCCGGTGCCAGAACATGGATCGGTTCGAGTCCGGTTGGGCGGTACGAATGGATTATACTATAAAATAATATCGCCAAGCTCTGATGTCTAAACCGGAAATGTAAACCGGATACTTACCCTGCATACACGTCGTTGACCAACCACAATATTAATTAATGTAAAAAAGTAACGTATTAAGAAAGGAAAGAGATATTAATAAAAAGAATATCCTGAAATTCTGGAGTTGGCGGCGACAGTTTCCTCTGGGTTTGCAGAGCTATTCCTACCTTTCTCTCGAAGGAAAGCTCTCATCTTTCACTCGAGATCACCTTCCCTGTAAGATTATCTACCAAACCCACTTCCCAGATTTTCATATAGTTCTTCCTTCAGATTCCTACAAATCTGGATGAAGCTAACCTGATTTGAGATCTCTGTTGCCCTTTTCACGGCATCTCCGTTGTGATTGAAAATTAGGGTTTTTCACGGAGCTTGAATGGTTGGTGTGTAGATTGCTAGATCGAAAATCTCCCTGTTGAATTAGTTTCACATGTTTTGGTTTGCACGGATCTGTTCTGTGATCTTGTGTGGATGATAATTGTCAAAGTGAAAGGCTTTTTAGTCTTTCTACTACATTATAGTCTGATGTGGTTTTGTTTGCTTGATTCCATGTCTTGTGCAGGGGCTTATTCGCTGGTATCTCTTGCTTTATAAGATGGCATCTGCGACTCTTAGGAGGCGGCTTCATCACGGGGATGTAGATGGGAGAAAGTATGAACGTTATGATGCTACAGACTCTGAAACTTTAAGCGAGCCCTTGTTGGGAAGTAGTAGTACTAGTAGTGATAGTAAAGTTGGGTACAATGAGGTTAGTGTTTCTTTTTCTTTTCAAATGGAGTTGAGAGGAACCCTTTTATGAATTGTTATCTGTGATGTGTCCTCTTAGGAGCGTACTCTGGAGGATATTTGGGAAGAAGAACGGAAGAAACAGCAAAGTCATTGGACATTAATCTTTTCTCAGTTGATTGCACAATGGGCTCAGTGGATAGGTTTGATTGTCTTGTTACTATCTATTACTTCTTGATTATCACGTTTCAATTTGTTTCTTGGTTTTGGCAGCCAAAGTTGTGTTTGGATCTGGCTCGCTTTTTGGGAGGTTTCTTTCTCTGCCTCATATAGGCTCTGGTGGAAGGCTTTTGCCACCTCCTCTTAGTATGTTGCAGGTATATTCAACGCATCTATCTTATCTTGTGAACATCATATATCAAATAATATGATCAATTTTTGACTGTCACTGCCAGTTTGATGCCCATTCTGTATATGATTACCTCTCACTAGGAAGAAAGACTGAGAAACATTAAGAGAAGAATAGAAATACCTTTTGATGGATCTCGAATGGAGCATCAAGTAAGTTGTTCTAATGGACTCTCTGTTTGGTATATTACTTCCACATATCCAAAGTTTTGTCAAGATTATGTAATCACATGATTTGCAGGATGCACTTAGACAACTATGGAGGCTAGCTTATCCACAGAGGGAGCTACCACCTCTTAAATCCGAACTCTGGAAGGAGATGGGCTGGCAAGGAACAGACCCTTCAACAGATTTCCGGTATTTTCTTGTTTGGATCTTCTTCATCATTAGTCATTGTACTAATGATAAGCTTCATAAATGGTTTTGTAGAGGTGGAGGATATATATCACTGGAGAATTTAATCTTCTTTGCCAAGACCTATCCGGTTTGTGATGCTTCTCCCATATTCACATATACATCTTTGATGCTGATTCTATGTTATATTTAACAAGAGTTGTGTTTTCATCATGATAGGAATCATTCCAAAGATTGTTACATAAACAAGATGGAACAAGAGCTGAATGGGAATATCCTTTCGCGGTAGCCGGCATCAATATCTCATTCATGCTAGCACAAATGTTAGATCTCCAATCAGGTAAAAATACTCAAGAAAACCAAGTGAAAACCAATGATATCAAACTTTTGAAATGTGTTTTCTGCTCAGGTAAACCATCAACGGTAGCTGGGATAAGGTTCTTGGAGTTTTTGGAGGAAGATGAAATGGCGTTTGATAATCTTTACTGTATAGCTTTCCAAATGATGGATGCACAATGGCTTGCTAAACGAGCTTCTTACATGGAATTTAATGTAAACAAGCTCTTGATTACAGTTTGAAATCATCGGTTTGGTTATGTGTTAACCGGTTCTTGTAAAAAAAAATTTGGCAGGAAGTTCTGAAATCAACTAGGACACAATTGGAACGTGAGCTGGCGCTGGAGGATGTTTCGAGCATCAGAGATTTGCCTGCTTTCAATCTATTGTATAAACAATAATATTCTGTTTTTATATATTAACTTTCGATTATCTTATAATTTATCTGTATTTGTATAATAATTTGATATATTCAGTGTAATAAATAATCAGTTTTTGCTGAAATTGCTCGGCAAATATATTTTTAAAATGTAAAGTTAAACTAAGAATTAGCGTTATTATATAGATCGACAAGTATTTACTTTATTTCTCAAAACTGGACTTGAAGTTTGCTCTTAAGGATCTCAATTCAGATAAATAGTTAGGGTTTAGGTACCCAAACTTTACTTGTTCAGCCATACACTTCCGTAGCTTGAGCCTCAAGATATAAGTGAAAATAAGAAGAAGACTAGGTAAGATGGTCATTGACCTATACATCACAAAATCTTTGGGAGAAAAAAAACTGTTTCACTTATCTCTCAATCCCCGCATGGTCTTCACAATACCTGTATAGGCGTAAGGCTTGTAAAGTTATCCCAAAACGTTTCCATGTTGCAGAGAGACTTGTAGTTTACACTCTGCTTAAGGGTTTTCTTCTACCTGCTGCTAATGGCTCATCTCTTGAACCTCTTTGTGGATGGAACTAAACAGAGCTGTTGTGATATACCGCTCCCCATGGCTTGGAAACAGAACCTGTTCTCATGAAATCTATATATTAGAACCGAACTTAAACCACTATCATGGTTACTACTGGAAACTGAAATCTATTTTTCATCACCGTGATAAGTTTTCCTGTATTCTCAGCTCTTTTAGCCAAGCTGATAGCTGCTACTGCAGCTGCTCCAGACGATATCCCAACCTAATAAGTATAAACACAATGTTATGTAGAAGAAAGAAGAGTATACAAACAATAAGAGAATGTTATTTAATAAGTCTATACCAGCAACCCTTCCTCCAAAGCTAGTCTTCTCGCCATTTCAATTGCTTCCTCATTGCTAACCTATAGCGTTTCAAATGAACATCATCATCTATATATATTCTCTATAGCTGTATCGTTTTATAATGAGAGATTATTGCTAACCTTAAACACTTCATCTAGTAGCTTAACATCCAAGATTGCCGGTACATAACCTGCACAAGACGTGTAGCAGTGTTCTGTAAGGAAGATGCTACTACACGTAATGAATTTGCAAGTCTGATCAATTCTCCTTACCAGGACTATCTCCAGAGATCACACTTCTTTCTGATGGTTCAACGCCAACTACCTATGTTTTAAAAGATGTTTAGGACTAAGGAAATCATAAGACTAAACCAGAAAGCAAGAGGAAGAGAAAGAGAATGACCTTAATATCGTTGTTCATCATCTTCAAGAAACTTCCTGTACCCGTTACAGTACCACCAGTTCCAATTCCGGCAACAAATATATCTACATTACCCATTGTATCTTCCCATATCTCTGGTCCTGTAGTTTCAAAGTGGATCTTACCAACACAAAACCAAAAAAAGATTAGGCCACAAAACTCGAATAAAATAGTAAAAGCCATTGATAAGTGTTTACCTTTGTATTAGCCGTATTATCAAACTGCTGAAACATATATGCATTCTTAGTCTTGAGAACAATCTCTTTAGCCTTATCCACAGCACCTTTGAGACCTTTCTCTGGACTCGTTAACACAATCTCTGCTCCTAGTGCGCGTAAAAGCATCCTTCTTTCAACGTTTATAGAAGCTGGCATAGTCACTATAAGTTTGTAACCTTTAGCTGCAGCCACAAAAGCAATCCCAAGGCCAGTGTTTCCCGTTGTTGGCTCTACTAACACACTCTGCTTTGATACTAACACAATCAGCAATAATATCAAAACATTCAAACGCAAGAAAGATGTGAGCAATAACCTTTCTAGGACTTATGTCTCCTCTGTCTTCTGCTTCGTTAATCATGCTAAGACCAATCCTGCAGACAAAGACATACTCAGTTAACAATCAAATGGCATAGTTTCAGATATGAAGATGGAATCTTTTGCTGACCTGTCCTTGACGCTTCTACAAGGCTCCATTGATTCAAGCTTTGCAGCAACATCCGCCACACACCCATCAGTGACTCTATTGAGATACACCATTGGTGTGCTTCCAATCAACTAATCAAAAGTAACCCAATTTCAAAAACACGTCTAATAATCATAAAGGACTAATCTTTGTTTATAAAGTTGAATCCTTTGAACTCACTTGAGTGACATCTTCAGCAATGTTAACCATTTCTGATTCCTCTGTTCCTATTTCATCTTCAGCTACAGTAGTAACTGGAGGTGTAGGAGGAGGAGGTTTAGCTTTGGGTTTAGATTTAGATTTCGGTTTTGTCCCGGTAGAGGATTTCCCGGAGACGGCGGCTACGACGAGGGAAGATGCCGGAGCTCTGACCGAAAAGGATGATGATGAAAACTCATGGTTAAAGGAAAAGAAACGGTGCCGTTTTGTGGTTGTTAGAGTGAAGGGATGCTGAGGAAGAAGACGGAGGAGCGAAGGAGACGCGAATGCCATTCTATGTCGCCGGCGAGGTTTAACGGATTAGGTTTCGTTACTCTTTAGTTCTTTTATTTTATTTTTATCGCTAAGATTTTTCTTTTTAAATGCTCAAATATTTTTTAATGTAAGAAAAGACAGATGTCATTCGGACAAATATTGTAATAAAATAAATATTTACTTTTATGTCGGCCCAACTAACTATAAGAAACTGTTAATAGAATTCTAACATCATATAAATAAAAATAAAAACAATTAAGAAAAAATATGATTAACCATAAACTATAGATTTTGATTACAAAATTAATATGCTTTCTATAAGCTATATGTTTTCTTATTAAGATTTAAGATCGATAATGTTCTCACCAAGGTACCTTACGTAACATCGTTTCAAAAAAAAAAAGAAGACAAGGCTAAGAAATCGGAATTAAATTAAAAAGCATTTAAAAGATAATATTATTTAAGTCATCTCTCTCACACACGTCTCACTCACATTGCTTTAATCTTCGTGTCGAAGTATTGGATTCATGATTGTTTTTTTCTCATCTCCATCCTTATAAATAGTCCACCACGATATTCACGTTGAGCATTAAAAACAAACTAACTGAAACAATGGCACTCAAAGCGATTCTCTTTCTTGGTTTACTTCTCGCCGTTATATCTTTTCCGACCACCGTCGATGGTGAGCCTGTGTGTCCGAAGGCTTCCACGTTTGGTCGAGGAAGCTTTCCCGATGGTTTCTTGTTCGGTGCTACCACTTCTGCTTTTCAGGTAAATTATAGTTTGGACTTATAAATCAAACATTGTTGAATCGCCGTTGACTTTTTATAGCCGGATCTACTCTCCGGTGAACAAAGTTTGACCTTTTCCAATAAAAGTTTTCATTTTTCCCTCAGAAAAAAAACAGGGTTCCTCTATAAGATTAAGTAGGTTGTAAGTATGGTTAACAATGTTTAAAGTCTCAAATCCAGTTTAAAGAAGTAGAAGTAGTGATATGATTGAAGCTTATAAGGGAAAAGTTGAAAGCTTTATCCATTAATAGTGTAGACCAATATGTGATTTTCAAGTTTCTAATTTTAGCTTAGTATAGTTACAGTCACTTTTGAGTCCTCTTTGATGCTCTGTTTTCAATGTTGATTCTGAAGAGACTATGTGTTCTAATGTTGCTTGATTTGATTTGTATAGCATGAAGGTGCACCAGAGGAAGGAGGCCGAGGTTTGAGCATTTGGGACTCATTCACTCATAAACACTCAGGTCTTTCCTCCCTCTTCTTCTAACCAATCAAAAGATTATGAAAAGGTGTTATTAAGTGATATCCGTTTTGTCTATGTACAAGTCATGAGACTAATTCATGAGCATCTGATTTAAATCTGCAGAGAAGAACAATAACCTTCTGGGAGTTGATTTCTATCATCATTACAAGGTATATATATTCCTATTGAATTGAACAATCTTATCTATTACAGTCAAGTTTTAAGTGTGTAAACAACTAATGGTGGATCATGTTTCCTTTAAATTTTTGCAGGAGGATGTTCAACTATTGAAAAAGTTGAACATGGATGCCTTTAGGTTCTCCATTTCATGGTCAAGAATCTTTCCACGTAAGACCAATATTCAATCTTTGTGGTTCATGATTCATTCATTTGCAATTGTATCAGATGTTTGATTCTTCAATTTATTGTGGAACAATCAGATGGGAGAAAGGACAAGGGAGTAAGTGAAACCGGAGTTAGATTCTACAATGATCTCATCAACGAGCTCATTGCAAATGGTCACTATTCCTTCTCCCAAACTATTCATATTGAATCTCCTATTTTCCCTTTAAGCATGCTGCTAAAGTCCCACTCTTGATGCAGGTGTAACGCCTGTGGTTACCTTGTTTCAATGGGATGTACCTCAAGCCCTAGAAGATGAGTATGGTGGTTTCTTGAGTGACCGTATCTTGTAAGTCCTTTAAGCAGCCAGATCTTAGTATTTGCTTTATGTCACTGATCATAGACTTGTATACGCATTGGATATCTAGGGAGGACTTCCGAGAGTTTGCAAAATTTGCTTTCAACGAATATGGTGATAGAGTGAAGCATTGGGTTACTATAAACGAGCCTTATGAGTTTAGCATTGGTGGATATGACACTGGAGAGAAAGCACCAGGAAGATGTTCTAAATACGTCAATGAGAAATGCGTTGCGGGTGATTCAGGACATGAAGTCTACACCGTAAGTCACAACTTGTTGCTGGCTCATGCTGAAGCTGTGGAGGAATTCAGAAAATGTGCAAAGGTGACATCTCTTATGAACCAAAATATATTTAAGTTTCCATTGATCTAATGTGTGGTTTCAAATCAAACAGTGCAAAGATGGGAAGATTGGTATAGTCCAGAGTCCATTGTGGTTTGAGCCTTACGAGAAGTCCAGCTCAGAGGAGATAGTCAAGAGAGCTATGGATTTCACTTTAGGCTGGTGAGAAGTCTTTAAGAAAATTAGCTTTTAGAGGTTTTGAGTTTGGATTCTGATAGTTTCTTGCAGGCATTTGGAACCAATAACACATGGAGACTACCCTCAGACCATGAAAGATAGTATTGGTGCTAGATTACCATCGTTTACAGACGAGCAGAAGGTGAAACTGAAGGGTTCTTATGATTTTGTTGGTGTCAACTACTTCACTTCAGCGTTTGTTGCTCATGTTGACAATGTTGATCAAGAGAAACCAAGCTGGGAAGCTGATTCTCGCTTCAAATTACATTGTATGCTCTGCTATTCTAGCCAGTACATTTGTTTTTGATGGTTAGTGTTCTTTTTTCTAATGATTTTCTTGTTTTACTTGCAGTGCAAAATCCAGATGGGTATAAGATTGGTTCTCAGGTATTGTATAGGCGTCATCTACAAGATATTTTGAGATCTTTTTGCAGACTCTTTCTCATGTATTGCTGTTGATGTTTCAGCCAGCTACTGCCAAATATCCAGTGTGTGCAGACGGGTTAAGAAAAGTTTTGAAATACATCAAAGAGAACTATGATGACCCTGAGATCATAGTCACTGGAAACGGTAAGCCATAAGCTTTGTTCTATCTGTTACCTTAGCTTGATGTGAATGGTCATACCTATTGCATTTGCAGGGTACAAGGAGACACTAGGAGAGAAAGATGTACTTCCTGATGCGCTCAGCGACAGTAACAGGAAGTATTATCATATGAGACATCTCATGGCATTACACGGAGCTGTCTGGTGAGTCTTTTTTCAGAGCTTTAGTTATCTAATTGGTGGATTTAGTGATAAAAACATTTCTTTTATGTTGTTTTTGTAGTGAGGATAAGGTTAATGTTAAAGGGTACTTTGTGTGGTCGCTTATGGATGGATTAGAGTGGGAAGATGGATACAAGACTAGGTCTGGGCTCTACTATGTAGACTATGCACACAACTTGGGACGCCACGAGAAACAATCTGCTAAGTGGCTCTCTAAGCTCCTTGAGAAAGTTCCTATTCAGTCCAAGGTAGATTTGGAATCAAGGAAGGAGTTATAAATGGTCAGAGAAGATACTATAATATCCTTTCCACAACTCTATGTTTAACCGATCATATAATGTAATGTGTGTGTTCCTTTATATCTTCAAAAGAGTTATGACAATGATATATGTAGTTATGTAATGGTAATCAATAAATAAAAGAAGAACCTTGTGTCACACGTTAGGGCTAACAAAGAACAAGTTGCTTATGTAATGTGTGTTCCTTTATATCCTTAAAAGAGTGCAAGCCAGTGATATATGTAGCTCTGTAGTAGTAATCAATAAGTAAAGAACCTTGTGCTAGACGTTAGGTCTAACAAAGACAAGTTATGTAATGTGTGTTTTTTTTTAAAACACTCTAATGTGTGTTCCTTTATATCCTTAAAAAAGTGCAAGCCAATGATATATGTAGCTGTGTAGTAGTAATCCCTAAGTAAAGAAGAACCTTGTGTCACACGTTAGGTCTAAAAAAAGAACAAGTTGCTTATCAAGTCATCAACCATCCCATATGGCTGAGTATCAGCATCAGACCAGACATCCAAAAAACCATTCACATGATTGAATAGAAACTAATCTTTTAAAACAGTATGATCATTACAGTTCTATCTAAATCAACTTCCAAAGAAACCACAAATCTTCACCTGTTTAAAAGGTCTTGTAAACCTTCATCTTCACCAACGGAGCTTTACTAGCCATAGCTTTCCATAATCTCTATCATCATCCTTCGCCGGAGAACGCAAATCAAAGTACCTCTCAACCTCACATTTTATTCCACTCTTCTCTCCCAATACTCCTTACAAGACCCATCACAAACCCTTCCTTTAAAGCGTCTGATGATCGGGTAAAGAGACAGAACTCAGTTGCATTTAAGAACATCCTCGTAAGTTAACTTTATGTCATCGCTGATGATTAGATAGATAGAGTCACCTGCAGTTCTCTGTCTCGGCTCTTCTTTTGTTTTTGTGTAAGCTTAGAGAATCTGTTATAGCTCAATGAGGAGAAGAATGGCACGAACACAACATCAGCTTCGGTAGAGTTCTTCACATGTTTTTCGGCACGAGAGTTTCTAGAAAATTGATGTAGCGGAAGGTACGATAACACAATGAATCCTATTTAGTCTGAGAATACCTAGGATCAAAGTCTTCTTAAATTCGTTGAGATCACCAATGATCTACCGAAAACAAAGAATAAAGAGAAATCTCTTAACTTTTATTAATCAAATCATAAAACTGTCTACAACTCTAGGCATGAGAAGCCTATTTATATGAAAACCAAATAAATCTAAAACTATTAAAAATCCTTAAGATAATGTTAACTAATTAAGATGAATATCCAAATAGCAATAAATAGATAATCTAGAATATTTGGAATATATCCAAATATCTCTCTGCATCATTCTCTCCGGGTTGAAGAAGATTCGTCCTCGAATCTTGATCGATTCTTTGAATCCAAAACTTTTTCCACCAAAAACTCTTCCTCGAATCTTCAATAGCTTATTCTGCACGATTTTTGCACAGAATTGTTTGTAACTTGAATTTTCACAAATTCGTTTTTGCACAAAGTTTGCACGCAACGAATTATCAAAATTCTGCACAAAATATTCATAAATATTATTTCGCCCTGATTTTGCCCGGCTTCGATTTTCAAAGGATGCGTCTTTGAAGACAAAGTCAATAACTTGAACATCATCTTCATACACGTCGTAGATTGGATCTCCATAGATCTCTCGATAGATCTCATGGTTCTCTTCTCTCTCAACAAAAGGACTTTCGTCCAGGAAAGGATAGATGCTTATACTCACCATGACATCCAAAATCGTTCTTTGATTAAGAAACCAAAGAAACGCAGCTCTGATACCAACTGATGTAGCGGAAGGTACGATAACACAATGAATCCTATTTAGTCTGAGAATACCTAGGATCAAAGTCTTCTTAAATTCGTTGAGATCACCAATGATCTACTGAAAATAAGGAATAAAGAGAAATCTCTTAACTTTTATTAATCAAATCATAAAACTGTCTACAACTCTAGGCATAAGAAGCCTATTTATATGAAAACCAAATAAATCTAAAACTATTAAAAATCCTTAAGATAATGTTAACTAATTAAGATGAATATCCAAATAGCAATAAATAGATAATCTAGAATATTTGGAATATATACAAATATCTCTCTGCATCAAAAATTCTGAAAGCTCAGAGAAGGAAAGATCTAACGTCAGCCAATAGTCAACACTGTGCTGGAAGAACCAAGATAAGACGAAGAGGATTGATATTAACAAGAAGATGATCAAGTTTCGGGTGATGAATGCTCCATGATACAGTGAGTTTTGATCTCTCAACCATCTCTGAGAAAGAATCATATGTCAAGAATCTGAAAACAGGTTGCTAGAAGAGCCTGATATATTATGTGAAAGTTAAAATTTGTTAAAATATCAATGGTTATTTTAAATCATTTGTTCAAAATTTCTTCATTTTTCTATAACTATTTTTTTTATTCATTAGAAATTTACTTTTAGAGTGACTTGCTAACCAAATGTTGAACCAATAAAACATTAAAAAAACGTCAAATATATAATTAGTAAGAAAAGTTTGAGGACCAGTGAATTGAAGGAAATAGTTTTTCAAATTAGTAAGAAAAGTTTGTGTAGAAAGTTAATGGTAATCAAAATTTTAGTAAATGGTCAAAACTTATGAATGATTTACTTTATAAAATTTAACTTGAGATAAAAAAAATTAGTTTTAATGATCATAAAGAATTTTTTTTACTAGGTGCTTTTGGTTAAGTATTCACAAATTTCTAGCTTCTTCTAAGTAATTCCAATTAAAACCTAAAATAGCGTTTCTTTCGTAGTATTAAAATAATTATTAAAGACTTATTAGATATTCATAATCAAATCACACCATTCATATTTACTATGTTCTTTTTTGCTTTTAAATATAACGCTATAATTACATATGATATAAAATTGACATTTAAATCAATTAAAACACATTTTTGTGATAGAATTAGTACACAAAATTCTAACAACTCTTTCTAAAATGATTTTTTTAACAATGTTGCCTTTAGTCTATTCAAATCGATACAAATTTCAAAACTTTAATTACTAAAAATAATTATTTCTTTTGCACAAAGTTTGTGAAATCCAAATATTCGAATAGTGAAAACTCTTCAATAAACACTTATAACATGGAGTAATAAAGATATTAAATTAATCTAAGAAAATTTCACTTTGAACAAAATCTAAGTTTTAATCAAATGAAAAAGGGTTTGACATTTTATTCTTTAAATATTTTGATATTAAAATACATTCGTTTAGTAATTAATTGGTTAGCAATAAACTGGGGGTGACTGAAAAACTGAATCAAAGTGAACAATCTCATTACTGGCAAGCAATAAACATTTTAAGATAATAAATGTAGAACAATTATGTATTTACATGAATTGCGAGGTTGAACCAAAGAAAAACGAAAAGTTTCAATGTGTTTTTACTTAGATGATGGTAGCTTGTCAAATATATGTTTTCTTCTTTGGGTTCAGAATTCAAGAACTAACCAAACATTTGTCACCTACTTAGTCGTTATAGTGGTCGGTGTTGTTGCCTAGCAGCTTTATTTCATTGTTAATACAATTATTAGTATAGTAATAATATATAATCTTCTTCACCAGTTATTATAATTTTAATTCAATATTTGGTTTAAATATCATATTTTTTAACTCAACTTTGTTTTTAACTTGTTATGTCTACCGATCTCTTGTAGCCAAATTAGTTTTACCGATACACATAAATATTTTTTTGGTTAAAAAGGTACAGTCTCCTTCCTCACATAAATACTTATTAACTTACGAAATAAAAACATATTTGTATATTTATATATATTGGGCCTCTGTATATTATGAAAGAGAGCGGTAAAATTAATTAATTTTCCTGTCCAAGCATGATTTTGATTATGTATCAGTTAAGTGAATATTCAATAGTTGTATAAACTTTTACTTGATGTTTACAAGGTCAGATCTAATGAGCACAATTAAGCTTTACAAAAAGTAATAGATTTGTCTTAAGTATTGGAGTAAGATCTTGCTTCGAGTTGTTAATTAAGGTTTATGTTTCGGAGAGCAGGAATCAACAAGAATAAAAAATTTGATGAACCCAACTGTCTTAGAGCACAATTATTGGGGTTATTAACAAGGTTTCTAGCTGGTGGGTCCCATTTTTCTTTAAATCGGTTTCTAAAACTATCAAACAAGGATCGATTTTAGGAAAGTTTTTGCACTGTTCGCGAACTCCACTGACATGTGGTGGCCCGCGATTGGTTTGCTTTTTAATTTTTTTTAAAAAAATCAGAAAAAAACAAGATAAAAAACCCAAGTGTGGGTTTCTAGGTTAATGATGCTCTTATGCTCTTCCATTTTTCTTATATCTATTCAGTTAGAAATAAAATAATCCAAATTACTATGTAATGAATTGAAATGCAAAGTTTGTAATGTACTAGAAAATGGGATGAAGAAGGTTTGATAATAAAATTAGTTGCTTTATTTTAATTGAGCTGATCCTCATATTAGTTAATGTGATGGAGACAATTTCTCACATGTTGCAGTACATTTTTTTGCAATGATCTTGTAGTACTTTGGAAACAATGTTTTGTTAGTTAGAATTATCAAATATTAAGTTGATTAGTCAGATTTTAATTGGCATCTCCCCTTAAATAATTTCATATCATTAATACAGATTGCAACATATCTTATAATAGTTTGTAATAATATTGTTAACGACCATAGTTTGTTGACGAGAATACTAGATTATATATACAACCCATTATTCTTCAAATAAGACCTAGCTAGCTGCGATGGACTAGTAAGACATCACTAATGCTATGGGTCGACTTGTTGATACATACAAACTACAAAGTGTATTGATCGACAACAAATGCATTGTACTTAACAAATGGTATTATTTGTCATAGCTCAAGCTAAAGATCGATGTAATAGAAGCAATCTTTTACAACAGTAACATTATATATAATCTGAAAAAGCCTCTAACGCCAATAATAAACGTCAACTTTATTTCATTTTTCTTACTTCCAATAACATTCATTACTCTGCTCACGAACTAGCTTGGAGATCCTAGACACATATATCATTGCAAAACAATTACATACTCAAACTAAAAATCTTTTCATATTAGAAGAGATTTTGACTTAATTTTTTTCTTTCAAAAAATAAATTACAAAATTAAAAAAAAAACAACAACATAAGAAACTTTGATTCACGATATATAGACTTGAAAGAAAAGAAAAAAAAACGAATGAACGCAGAAATATAGTCTAGCGGATTAACAAGGCATCTATTGGAGAACCACACCACCCAATAGTAGAACCAGTTCATGTCTGTCTTGGAACCTGTTGATAAAAAAAATGAAAAAAAATGAAAAAAATAACAAAAAAAAAAGAACTTACAAAGGGAAGGGAAATATATATAAACAGTAACTAGTTCATGAAAAGCTCTATAAGGAAGAGAGATACGGATAGAAGAACCCTAATGCCGAATATGATTTTAACACTCAAAATTTTCATAAGAATCATTTAGGTTACAATGAGGAGATAGAGAGAGTAGGAACAAGTACAACATAACATGAATGCTGACAAAAACTAGCATTTTAATAAAGAGTTAAAAACCAAAATAGATTTAAAAACAGTTTTTCCCAAGATAGCATTCAACAAAAAAATTACCAAAATAGATTTTATTAAAGGGTGTAAATATATATATTTATACTTTTGGGTTAATTAATTTAAATTTAGGATTTAGAGTTATGAGATTGAGTTTTGGAGATGAGGTTTATAATTAAATAAAATTTTTAAAATATTAAAAATTTTAAAATAAAAAAAATCTATGTTAGTCATTTTTTCTTGAATGCTATTTTTATGACAAAAACATTAAAAATGTCTATTTAAGAAATTTGCCCTTTTATAAATTAGTTGCTCAAACTAGTACGCAAGCGAAAGAAAACATTTATCAAAATAATATTTTCCACGTTGTTATGACAAACATATCAGTTCTAAAACATGAATTCTTGATATTCAAATGTGAATAAAAATTCATGGATAAAAACTCGTAATTTGTTTCTATTCAAATGTGGAAAACCTCGTCAAATCAACAAAGCTTCAGTTACAAAAAGTCTTTAACATATCAAGTTCATTTACTCTACAAACCGACACTCATCAATTAGCATTATATTCGGTTTCTCTAATTACGAAAGACTATAATATTATTAAATTATGATGATTAAAATATATTGTAGCAGACAATTTAGGACTTTACCCCAACTGGGTTCCATCTTATTTCCTATTTTCAACACCAAAGTGAGGATCCAAAGATAGAGATGGAGAGAGAAACAACAAAACAAAAACATAATATTATAAAATTAGCTTGAAAACAAACAATGTGATAAAGCTCTTCACGAGGAATTCGATCAGAAATAAAACAAAAGCAAATAATACAAAAATATATATAGATGTGAGATTAAAATATTACCAGGAAATAAGCTTCACCATGTTGTAAGCTATGCATCAAAAAACCAAACTCATCAGTAGGAAGAGGAACACCTGAGGAATGCACCAAAACTAAATCTTCTCCAAACGTTGCTTTCATGTCTATACATCCGCTCGTCACTTCCGTTGGAACTCCGTTTATAAATACCATTATAAACCCTGAATTTCAAAATATCTCTAAATACTCCCTTTTTTTTATATTTGACATTTTAGAATTATGCACGTAGATTAAAAAACATTCGATTATTTTATTATTTTTTAAACAAAAACATCATTAATTGTTTACCTAACAACAATTTAACCAGTAACAAAATAGAAACTATAATATCATTGATCATCATTAACTACCAATAAATTTTACATAAAAAATTGAAAACGTCAAATAATTTGGAATAAAAAAATTCATCTAAAACGTCAAATATAAAAAAAAACTGAGGGAGTAATATGTAAGAAAATTACCTAACAAGAACAAGAGTAAGCAATATTGGAAGAATAATTAATTCATCTAATAGTCCAAGAAGTCAGTTTTTTGGTTAGCATTTTCTGAATTTTAACTTGTTTGTTTAGGAACAATTTTTATAGTAAAAAAATAATGAGATCAAAAGAGAGAGTTTTTTTTTGAAATGAAAGAAAAGAAATTAACCTCACAATTTTGCTTTTATATATTTATATATAAATCAATATATTAGAGAACTTGCTTTCAGGTACAAGATGTTAGGCAACATTGGAAAAATGATTAACAAAGGCTATTATTAATTAAATCCCCAAATAAATAAAATTTAGTCAGTTTGGTTGAAACCCACCAAGAATTGGATTTTTCCTACGCTAAAAACAACTTTTACTATTATATAATGTTACTTATAGAGACTTTTTGGGGAAAGAAAGAGGGTTTAGAGGACAAAGCACTTGAGTTTAAAAAGCAAAAAGAGGCATGCAAATAAATTGTTTTGTTTACCTTGTTGGTAGTGATCATAACTGGAGCTTTGATCAGATGGGCACAATATTGATGAGAGATTTGAGCTAGGATGTTGATAAGGATACTGACTAGCTTCATGGTAACCCATTTGACCAGACATTGTTAAGAAATTTTCCATGCCATTATTGCTATGAGTATCACATCCACCGCCATAAGAGGAAGAAGAAGAAGAGCTAGCTGAAGAAGAAGTGGAAGAAGAGCTTGAACATTGAAGAGAAGAAGAAAGACCAAGAAAATATGAAGGAGCTTGAGAGGATAACCCACCATATAAGTAATTTGAGGAAGTGCTAGAACCTCCAAGCCCCATATCAGTCCCACTATATTGTGGTAAGCTGTTGTTAACCATCATGGTCTGGTCACAAGTATTGGTGGTTGCGGCCGCAGCTGCAGCCTGGAGTTGCCGCTGCCTACGGCGAGATCTTGACCGCCGGTTTTGAAACCAATAGAAGACATTTGCATCTCCCACCGCACCAAACTTCTCGAGCATCTTTCTTATCCTTACCGTCTCTTCTTTGGGAGGGTTGACCATACCACTATTAAAGATCGACTCAAGTATGAGTATTTGTTCCGGTTTAGGTGACCATCTTGACCGAACCGTTTCGGTAGAAGTGGAACCGGAAGCTGAGGAAGAAGGAGAGTGACTATGGCCGGTTGGGCTATGTGGTGTTTGTTCGTGGTCCATTAAAGAGAAGAAATGTTTTTGTGAGTTTTTGAGTTTGTGGGAGGTGCTGTCTAGAGGGTACAACCCATAAATTTATAGGAGAATGATTACTTTATATAATATATTTTCCTTGTTTATTAAGTTACATGTGGATTATTTTTATCTTTTAGTGGCTTCGTTAAATATATATATGAATTATTTAAAGCCTATACTTACTTTCTTTTGTCATATGCGCTACATGATTCTAACTTTCTAATTGTTAACGCGTACTTGGAGATACAAAAACTGTAGAATTTGCTTGGCATTTGAGAATGTAGCAAATAAGCAAAATCATATTTGTCCATTGGCCACTAGGGGTAGTCACAGAACGTGTCCAATTTTTTTACAGTATTCCTTATCCGTTTTGATTTGCATGGGCAATAAAACTCACTAAAAAGGCGTTTGCTATGAATAATCCGTTTTGATCAGTTACATATACATTTACTCTAATATAAGTCTGTAAGAACATAAACATGCATGGGCTTATCTAACAAAAATTGTTTACAGTTTGACCTATATGTGATGATGCCACACAAGAAATGAATACCAGACTACAGTCTATAGATAAGTCTAATGTATTGTAACAGTTAAATATGTAAAATGTTAAATAATTTATTGAGAAAGTTAAGTTAATTGTACCACCGAAAATATAATTAAAATGAGGAAGTCGGCCGTTATGATTGTTCTCTTTCTGCTCAATAAAATATAAATTATAAGAGATAAAAAAAATACTCCTTCGATTTTTCATTATGTCTAATTGTAGAGTTATAGGGCATTGCTTAAACTAATAGTTACTGAAGTAAAATTTAAAATATCCGTACCTCGATCGTCACTTGCGTCCGCCACTGATTAGGAATGTCATGATAAAATTAAATTCTCCCAAACAATGAGTAGTGACTAGTGAAGTAGTGAGAGTTCCTCACATAATATTGCTTTCACCCTGTTAAGAATATTGGAATTATTGAATTTATTAAAAATAACTTGGTAGACATTTCCACGCATCCAATAAATTCCGTAGTTTTTAATTTTTTTTGCTGTGAAATAGACTACTTTTGGCGTCATGCAATACGCCTAAAAAGATTTTTTTTGTCACTTCCACGACAGAAGTCAAAATGTTTTTTCTTGGCAACTAAGTTTTACAAACTTATGAAAACGAGGCTAATCTTTGTAGGGGTAGTTCCGTAAGAATTTTTTACATGTATATTTATAATTAAGTTGTCATAAATATCAATTTTGTGACAAATCAATAAATAAAAATATCGATAAATTAATCAGTTGACACCATTGCGCTGATTATTACTAAACAAAATTTAGTTATGATATAATATTATTTGACAGGCTTAATTTGGATATAGTTTATAGAGCTCTTCACAGAAATCGTGTGTAATATATTAATGAACTAAATCATTCAGTTTAAACTTTCCATATTAAACAATGCTCTCAGATGTTCTGTGTTGTAAACTTTCACCCATTTTAGGCTTTATTTCGAAATGGTACTTACAACTAAAACAAAATCATTCAATTTAGCACTCTCAGAAAAATAAATGTTTTGAGGGAAAGAAGTGACGAGACTTAGATTGGCTTTTTCCTTTCAGTTTACAATACATTATTTTAATAATATAGAAATAATTTCAAAAGTACAAATTAATTAACATTGAAAACAAAGAAAATTTTCATGTTTACCACATCATTGATGAATTACTGGTCAATTCTTTAACATGGTACATATATCAGTGCATGCTGTTCTCTGATAAGCATATAGATCTAAGAAAATAAAATATAAAGTATAATTACGAAGGACGATTCAAACCGAAGGTCAACAAACCATGCAAATTTATTTATTGCATATGACGTTAGGGAAACATGGCTTACAGTGGGTAGCCACTCGTTTTTGTTTTGTAAGTTCACAAAAATTATTATAACTGATAATGGTACATACGTTTTAAGAGAATATATATATATATATATATTTGGCTCTCTTTATAAGAATAACTAGCCTTTGACCCGCGCGTCCGCGCGGGTGTTATTTTTATGAATGTCAAATATTTTAATCAATTTGTTTGATATAATTGTATATATAAATGAAACTTAATATTCGATATCCGTTATCCGATCTCGGATCTCATCCGCTTCAAAAAACGGATATTCGGGGATCCTGATAGTGATTTTACGGATTCGACTGATCCAAGTACGAATTCGGATAGTAAAATTTATGTCTGAATATCTGGATATGGATATTAAATATTTAAAATTTAATTATAGTTATTTATGTATATTATATATACTTTTATATAAAATAAATAAAATTTTAATTTTAAATTTGAATGCTTTTAAAGTTTTTTAAAATAATAATTTTAAATAGACTAATAGATGGTTAATATTTAGGTTTTTAATTAAAAAACAGGTCCAAATATCCGCATGTATTCGGATTTTAGTCCGAATATCCTAACCCCGAATATCCAGATCCGGATAACAATTTTACGAATCCGACGAATGCATATCCGAATCCATATATCCTAAAATACCTCAGAAATTCGATATGTCCTAGACATAAGTGTGTTATATGGTGATTAAAATTTTTAAATTTTTAAATTACATAAATTATTCTTATTAGATATATCGTACAAATGAATAATACATTGTATTTGTTTGTATATATAACCATTTATAATAAATATTAGTATGTATTTTAGTTAGTAAATTGTTATGGAAAATTACATGATTTTGTTATTTTAAATGAATAAGTTCAAATTATATCGAAAATTATTGACATTATTAGCTTTTTTATAGTTCAAATATAGTTGGTTAGCTTATATGAATATGAATAAAAAATAAAATTAATTTAATTTTATATATATATATAAACACATATACATTTTTTATGAAATCTCAAATTTCAATGATAAATGTTGTTAATGGGCTTAGCCCAATTTTTTTTCTTGTTAATAATCAATGTTTAGATGTTTGGATGCAATGATAGTATTAGTGGCATTTCTTGTAAATATTAGGTAAAATTAAGGGTTATTTCTTATTTGTACTTCAGTTTTAATAGATTAGATATATATATTTGACAGTTAAGATTTAAGTGTGTTCTTCCTCTAAAATGTATTTTATTGTCATGTTTGTTTGATTCCCATAAAAACATGAATTTTTATTTGTTTATATCAAGCCGATTTTTGGTAATATCAGAACTTTGGTTAAGATTCCAACAGTGATTTTAGAATATATATATATACTTTTATCTAGTTGATAGAAGGTGTTGTAGAATAATATTCTCTATTTCAAAAAACTATGTTTTAGAAAAAAATGTTTCAATATACTTTTACATCTTATTGATTATTTAATCATAAATTGTAAACTTAAAAAAAAATATGAAATTTTATAGGTCAAAATGGTCAAAAAAATAATTAGAAAACAATACATTAATAATTATGAAAAATATGAATTTTCGAAACAGTAATAAAATTATGAAAAATAGATATTAAGTATCTAAGAAACATCTTGATATTGAGTCCAGATTTCTAATCAAGCATCTAACTATTTGAAATAATGTTAAAAGATATACTTTTTTGGTAAAGTAAATAAAGGAGGAGGAGGAGGAGACAGTCATTGTGTTTTTTTTTTCGAACATAAAGTCATTGTGTATTGCATCTCGAAGTTTACTACTCCCTTGACGTTCTAAGATTATGCACGTAGATTAAGAAATATTTAATTTTTTATTATTTTCTAAACAAAAACATCATTAATTGTTTACCTAACCACAATTTAACCAATAATAAAATAGAAGTTATTATATCATTGGTCATCTAATATTAATTACTAATAAATTTTACATCGAAAATTGAAAACGTCAAATAATTTGGAACAAAAAATTTCCTCTAAAACGTTAATTATAAAAAAACGGAGGGAGTAATTACCAAATCAAGTGAGTGGGTTTTAAAATATATACTCCATACCAGTGGCGATTTATGAGAGTAGAGTAACACATATGCATGCATGTTAGTAGATATATATAAATGTGAATTAGTGTATATTCATTGTACAGTGAATGTCTTATGGATCAAAGGTATTTTCTTTCTTTTTTTTTCTGGTTAGGGAGAATGAATGTAACTTTAAATGGACAATAAAATAGTCCGTACATAGATGAGTGTGCGAATACGTATGCAAAAGGTAGAGTGTAGAAAGACAGTCGGAGACAACTTGCTTTTTTCAGATGCCCTCTGTTTTTGCCTGTATTTGTATAGCTGTTTTGGTTTTCTTGCGTAAAATAAAGTCTTTTTCTTTCGGTTTTCTCTTCTTTTTCTTTTAAGAGGTGAATATATTATTCAAAACATATACCCAGAATGACCCATTACTTGTTTAATTAATTTCAAATTTTCAGATATCATGTATATATCTCTTTAACATTGTACAAAAAAAGAATAGTTCATATTTAAAAGTATGGTTACATAACCTAAAAATTTAGTTTAACAAAAAAAAATTAAAAATCATCTGATACAAATATTCGTAGAAATATAGATAAGAGTATAGATTTAGCTACTGTATATATGTTTTTTTTTAACTATTTTTATGAGAAAAAAACTTTTTACTATGCTGTTTAACTTTACAAAAATTATTAGTAGTTATACTGAATTAATAATATAGCAAAAGTGAGGAAACTTATTTAAAATGAAAGCTTTTGTAGCCGATATAGGAATGCATGTATACATTCATATAAAGACCTGTCAGGAAGTCATAGAAAATGCATAAAGCCAAGGTATATTTTTTAAGGGACTAAAAGCTGGGGAACTTAGTGAAGACATGCAATACCCAGTTGTATTAGATCAAACTAATCAGTAAGAAAAAAACTTTCAGATCTGCAGAATCTCCACCCCTTGAGATGATTAAAATATATGAAACGTTATAATAAATATAAAACTTGGAAGGGAAATTACACAACCTGTGTACATCTTCTTTTTTTTTTTGTCAAACATAACCAGTATAAAATGAATGACATTTTAAACAAGAAATTAAAATTATATTTTTGAAAATATTTTTTTGTTAACAAAATGATTATATTAATCTAATGATTCCAGAAACTTAAAAGAATATAAAAAAACTCAACGACAAACTGATAAATAAAGACTACAACAAAGACGTTGCAACAAGAATATAATAATTTACATTGATCAATTTATATTGTTGAATCAGTTTCTATAGAAAATAATAATTTTCTAAATGAAATCAAACTAATGGACTGAAAATTACAAATTTTAATTTGAAAGGTCCCAAAAAAGGTAGTAGTTAAAAGTCATCTAGTTTTGATATATTTCTATGCTCAAGTTTCTCCACAGATACAGATCACTGCATAAACTCTTCTGTCATCAGTTTTGTCTGCCAAAGTTATTTCTATGTTCACCTACAAAAGATTTACACTCGCGTGTTGCAAAAAAACATGATTAACGATGCTACTTAAATCTTATCAAGCAACCATAGAGTAAACGACATCTTATATGCCCATAGTAACATATCGATAAAATTATAGTTCTCTGTTGTTATATAAATGCTATTTGGCATTTTCTATCAAGTTGATATGAAACATACATTTTTAGTTTTTTTTTTTCTGACAGATTTCTTTTCATGAAAAAGGTCTTCTACAAGCTTATATTATATGAATATATTCGGATTCAGGGGGACACCGACCAGCATGTGGTCATGCTTTTAGGGCACAAGTTGGAGTCTCTTTTGTATGTTTATCAACATATTTTTGCTTTTATCTGCGTTTCATCCGCCTACATAAAATTCACTTTTTAGGTTAATGTCCACGCACAAAAAAACTTTGTTGCTAAAGTGAAATTTTTTCTATAGATGTATAATCTTTTTGAAACATGCAATTATAACTTATCAGAATATTTAACCAGATTATCTGTTTACATACTTGAAGCAAGTGTATATTCAACATATTTATCATTATATTTTTGTTTCTTTATCTATATTTATTTTAGTTATTATTTGTGATTATTAAATTTTACCATATATCTTTGAATAGACTATTGTTTTTTTTGTGAAAAAATGTGGTTTTATCTTTTTGTTGAAAACTCAAATATTGTAAATATTTTCTCCCAACGTAAATCAACTATTATTCTTTTACAGTTGCTATTGTCTCAATTTTTTTGACTGTATGACATTTTGGACATTACGATGAGCATCGAATCGAGACGTCACATGTTCATATATATATATATATATTACGATATTTCGATGCTATGAATATGTATGTCCTGGTTGCAGCTGTATGTAGGAATCCTTTCAGTCTGTGAATCTATTCTCATATGAGAAAAATATCTATCAATTGGCCTCACATAGATCACCATAACATATTTTTCAGTGGTTTGTCTTCACTAGTATGTTATTGATTGAGTTATTATAGTAAGTTATCCAGAATATATATATACATATTATATTCATTTTGATATACTTAAGTGTACAAAATTATTTGAGATTAACTTATGTACAATTAGGCATATATTGTTATTAATTAGATATTACATATAAGACTATATAGTGTGCAGTGAAATTTTGGAAAGTTATAACCGTAGAAACATTATCTAGATATATATAGCTTTTATAGTGAGCAAAAGGAAACACTCTGGTTATATGTAATTTGATCGCTAAATTTTAAAGTAGACAGGAAAAACATATATAGAGATTGTAAAATCATTAACTAGTTAATTAAAAGTAAGTTTAGGGTTTGGACTAAAAAATGGGCGAGTATTCACAAAAATAGAGGAAAAACTTGGAGTTGGACTTAGAAAACACCTAGTCTAGCATATAAACAATCTCTATGGTCCTGGAGTTCTTAAAGCTTGTAAGACTTCTAGGTAAATTTGTTCTTCTAAAAATCAGAGATATGTGGTCCTGCTCTGTGACATGTACGGACTATATACTTACATGATAAAATGGAAAGGCTAAATGATAGATTCAGGTGATAATTAATAACATTACTATAAATATACAACAGTTTTTTGGAGTTATAACCATTAATTATCAGACTTACGTATTCATTAGGTCCAAAAGAAAATCCTCTAGGTCATATTATATGCAGTTTGATCGTTGAGGTAACTTTCTAATATTTTCTTAACATTCCTTCCATTTCAAAACTGATCTTTTAAAATTAATACTACTTTTGTTTCAAGACTATACATCTTTGAATCCTTATTTAAAAAGTGAGTACATGTTATTTTTTTTAAACGTCTTCGCAACTAACACGCCATGCTTCCTTAATCTAGTATTCTAAGAAAAAAAATTTCTCCATTTCTGAATACCTTAACCATAAAAAACATTATAGATGTTCCATTTTTTAATTTTAATATTAACCAAAAATATATAATAACTACAACTGGTTTTTTATGCTGTACGAGAAAAAACTGAGCTAAAGGCATATAAATCAATTAACTTTACAAATATATTTTTATCTTAGTATAAATATGATAAAATACTGATAATCATATATAAATGATCATTATTTATAGATCTCGAAGAGCCTTGGTTTCTATATAAATTGTGTTATCGAAGATTTAAGTTTTACTAATGGAGATGACATATGGAATTGAGTTTTGTGGATTTGTCCAATGAACCATGCAGACCACTTGAGGATATATTAAAACGAAAACTCAGGAGAAAGACCAAAGCAAAGAGGAAGGGAACAAAAAAAGTGTATAATATAGAACATTAATAATTAACTACATGCATGTGTGTTCCAAAAAAAAAAAGCTACATGCATGTATCCTGACAAAAACCTACAATCACCTCTCTCTCTTATTTAAAGAATGCAAACAAACAAAATCTCCCTCGTATGTTTATTCTTTTTTTTTAACCTTTCCGTATGTTTTTTTTAGTGTTCACAACTTTTCTATGGATACTAAATATATAAGTCACTGGAACTTTAGATAACAACTATAGCATTGATGATTGAGGTTCGAACTTACGTTGAACAGCATATATGGGTTTGGTCCAAAACATTTTAAACACATACCAAAGATAAGGCGCAAGTAATTTTTAAAATCAAAGTTTTGTACATCTTTATGAGTTATAAAAATATATATGTATCTCTTCAGCTGTTTCAAAGTGACACTGGTGTGTCCCGCACTTGAATGCTTTGCCGTCACAAAAAGAGCCCCAAGGCTAAACCTCTAAAATTTTCATTTATTTATTTATTTAAACTAATAAAACTATGTAACGATCAGATAATAGTGAGGCAGATTCATGCACTTATAATATATGTTCAGTTCGTTCGAAATTTTAATTACGTGCTAAAGTTAATCAATCATCATTCGCCGGCACTTTGTTTGGCCTTTGTTAAGACAAATGGCAATGTTATGTGAAAAGGACATGTGAAATAAACAAAGACAACATCTTTTCTAATGTCACACACGAGCACAAAACATCACCATCCATTTTTAATTAATTATTACTATTATTGTGACTAGATTCGACATAAACTCTAGTTAAAGGGAATATTAGAGATACTTTACTGCATTTTGTTTTATCTAATTATGGTACTGTCCAGTGCCTATAAAAGGAGAGTGTCGAACTTGTAATAGCTATTATATTATTTAAAAACTGTTGTGCTTACGGCTTAAGCAAGACTTTTTGGGCAGCAGTAAGACTTATTTGTCGGGTCGAAACTTTACTTATTATTAATTATTTCTTTTAACAAGAACTTTATTGTTTATATACTATAGTACTACTTATTTACAAAAAGTAGGTACATAGTTTAAACTACTCTAAGCATGATATATAGCTATATTAAATTTTCATTTTTCTACATAATTAAGGACCGGTAGCTAGCATTATTGTTTAGAGCCAATTATTATTTGTTACTGTTCTCTACACTATACCATTGGAGTTCGAAGTGCGTTATAATAGTCATACTTTTAGATTGCAAAATAAAATGTCTATGTTTTGATGTCTTGGTGTTACTGTTAATTAGGTACATTAAATACTTTCCACATAAAGTAATTTTATAGCTAGAAGAAAATACCATTTTTCAGATCCATATGAGATAGGATTTATATCTTCAATCGAGTATATAGCGAACTCTGCGTTGAGCTTTTTTTTTTGTTTAAATATTGTCATTTTAGTTTATAAATTACATTGTGTCCCATTTAATCAAACATCAATATACTTTAATAGTTCGAGTTCATAGGGCATTTTAGTGTATGAGTTCTAGTTAGGGAATAGGGACTATCTTCATATTTAACTTCGGCTCCGTTCCAGAAAAACGTGTTCATATTTATGTAATGGACTATGAAGATTGACTTGTAACGAGGCCCACTAAAGTTTGTGTAATGCAATGCAATGACTCGTTCTTATTTTCCTCAAAAGACAGGTAAATAACTTAAAATAAATGACAAATAGCTATGGAAATATATGTATATAATACTTTAAAAAATCAACTTGAGGTTAGTGATATCATTTAATGATGCTTTCAACATATGATTTAATATAAAAATAAAAGGTTAATTCTAAATTAGCTCCATTTGGGTATGTGTATTATTGCCAAGTTGATGGTTTACTCATTCAGACTTTTATTTCTTCTTCTCTATGGCAATGGGATCAAATGCTAGAATGGACCAAATGGGGACAAAAAAATCTCAAATAGACCCACCCCTTTTTCTTTTTATTTAACATTTAATTTTAAATAGAAATTTAGATAAAATACCTTAAAAACCTAAAGAATTCAATATATTTACTAATTCATGCCACTACTATCCTACCCAGAATCCAACCCAGATCCAGACCCAAAACCCGACCCGAAACCCGATCCAAGTAACCTTCAATTTTTTTTTCTTCTCCCTTTCTTCTCCATCAATAGTTCTTTCACATTAAAACAAAATCAAAAAATTTCTTCAACCATCCACCAGAATTTTTCTTTCTTATCCTAAATCGATACACCCATAGTCATATTAAATCGATCATATCATACCCACAATCAAATTTCATCTTTTACGTAAAAGATTCAAAATGAATAAGAACGCAGAGTATTACTAGTACAACTAGTACAACTCCATTTAGTACAACTAGTATAACTAAAACGAGTATAACTAGTATAGATAGATTAAGTATAACCAATATAACTAGTACAAGTAAAACACATATAACTTTGCAATTAATATAGTGATCTTTATTTTATTTTCAGCATATGAAGATTATAGAAAATAGTATGATGTATAACCAATAAGATATGTTGGTCTAATCTTTCCTCTCTTCATGCATGTGTCAAATACATGAATTGTATATTTTTAATAATATTTGATTTTGATGATGATTTGTTTACAAATTGTACTAGTTATACTAGTTGTACAATTTTCAAAAAAAAAAACAATTTTATCTTTTTTGCTCTTGACGCCAAAAAAATTGATGCAAAACTAGAAAAATCTTCAACCGTGCTCCAAAAGCACGAGTCACCAGTAAGAAGAATAAAGAGGGAGCATGATGACAACTAAGGTCTCATTTCATGTGAAATAGATAATTTTTGGGGTTACTTTTGGAAAATTATGTTTGTTATAAACTTATGTTCTTTTTAGTATTAAAACTTATGTTTCTTTTGATGTTAAACTTTTTTTAATAGCTTTAGAAACTATTAAAACTTATTTTCCTTTTGAAACTTATATTTTGTAAGCGATAATTGTGTTTAGTTTAAATATACATGTATTTTGGCATAACTAGTACAACAAATTCAACGAAGTAATAATATTTAAGAATGGTATAACTAATATAACTACTCGACATTAGTGTTCAACCATAATTGTTAAAATATGATACACATTTAAAACGTGATCTACATTTAAAATAATATTAAAATAGCAACTAGTTGTATCAATTTTCTAGTTGTACCGACTGTACATAGTTGTACTAGTTTTTGAGTTGTACCAATTTGTGCATAGTTGTACTTTGACACTGAAATAAAAAATATTAGTTGTACCACATAATAAATAAATTTACCTCAGTTGTACAAATTATTTATGTTTACATGTATTTGCCCTGTTAAAATGAAATAATTAGTTTTGTAAAAATATATTTTATGTATGTTTTCCAAAAATTATGTGGAGAAACGAATTAACAAACCTTAAAAGTATAAGGTAGATCATGTAAACTTATAGAGTTATGTGATAATTTAATTTTTTTTTTTCAAAACTTCAAATTAAATTAAAGAAATTTTCTGAGTACATATCAATTGAGATATTTGATTGTTTTCTTCTATGGAATATCAAATTAGTTTTGTTGATTTCTGAAATGTCAAAGTTATACTAGTCTTACATAGTTGTACTGGTTGTACCGGTTTGTACATAGTCGTACTAGTTTTTGAGTTGTACCGTTTTGTACATAGTTATACTAGTTTTTGAGTTGTACCGGTTTGTTCATAGTTGTACTTTGGTAGTGAAATAAAAAAAACTAGTTGTACCACGTAAAATTTCAACTTAAATCAGTTGTATCACTTCTTTATGTGTACATGTCTTTGCCCCAATACAATGAAATCATCAATTTTGTTAAAATACACTTGATGTATATTTTCCAAAAATTATGTGGACAAAGAAGTTAACAAACCTTAAAAGTATAAGGTAGATCATACAAAATTATGTGATTGTGTTATAATTTTTATTTTATTTTTAAAACTTCAAATAGATTAAAAAAAACTTTCATAGTACATGTCAATTGAGATATTTGATTGTTTTTCTCATATGAAATACCAAATTGGTTTTGTTAATTTTTGAAATGTTAAAGTTATACCAGTTGTATCAGTAATACTCTTCCAATATATAATAAAAAATTATAACAATTGTTTATATGTCTAGTTTTAGGGCTGTACCAATATTTTAACATCATGGCTTTGTAAAAATATGTTCAATGTTTGTTTATTTTAATAATATGACTAATATAGTTAATAAACCTTAAAAATATAAAGTATATAATGTAAAATTAAGAGTGTAATGTAACAATTTAATAAAAAATTGAAAAACTCAAAATATAGATGAAATTTTGTCATCATATACTAACTAGAATATATACTTGTTTATTTTTTGTGTAATTATAACATTTATATACTAGTTATACAATTTTTAACATATTTAATTGTATTAGTTATACTAGTTGTACTCAGTCGAATGTGAATAAGATAAGTGAAATCGTGTGGTCAAGATTAAAACATATACATGATGATCTAATGGCTCAGGTTATCTCTTCATTAAGGGTAAAATTGTCTTTTTCTTCTCTTTGGTCTATGTAGATTTTTTTGGGTTGTAGTAGATTATTTTTTCACCATTTGGCCCATTTGAGATTATTGTCCATGGCAATGGCTAGCATATTAATATATACATTTGTGATCTGAAGCCCGCCCGTTTAATATACTGGGCTTGGCCTAGCTAAAATCTTTCTCTCGTCTCGATTCGAGCCCATGGGTCCAAAGAGTTCAAAAGTAATCTGAATTTAAGTAACTTAAAAATCTACTGAAATTCAAAACTTCATTTTTCATGAAAAGCCCATACGAAAACAAACAAAAATAAAATTAGTTTTCTACCAAAAAAATACCGTTGGGGGAAAACATATAACGTGGAAAAGTATTATATAAATTATATACTTTAAAACCAAATTTATGAAGAAAGTCATAGGAGAGGATTTATATATAGTCATTTGAAATATCAAGTATTTATTTATCGCTGCAAGAAACATGAAAACAAAGCAACGTTCATTTCTGCAGAGAGCAGCGAGTAAAAAGTAAAGCAAGTTGAGATATTTCATATTTTAATAGTTGATAAAGGTACTGTGCCATACAATTTTTTATGATGGTATTGGTACTATCCTCAATAATTTATAGTAGTTAGTAAAGTTAAGAATATATAATTTCATCTTTTATACCAAATCATCAAGATTCTCTGATGCTCTTGTTCCGAATATAAAATCTCAATCTTCTAAAGTTATTTGATTCAAATGAAAGCTTATCCTATTAAGGAAATGAGATTAAATTAGTGTTGATTATAGATATTATTGAAAATATTTGAAGTATAAATGGGAATGATTCAGATAAACGCAGTTTGCTCACACTTAAAGAAAGTGAGACATCAAATTCTTAATTATATTCAGAGCTCAGACCTAAATGTGTGTCTCTATAAAAAAGATTATATGTATTCTACATCACATAAACGTCACAAAAATCTTGGTCCAAAATTTAACAAAGTACTATATTTTGATTAGATGATCGGAATCCACGTACCGATTCAGAAGGAAAGTATTCGGACAAGATTCGTAATGACTTAAGTAAATTCCAAAACTTCACTGAAAATTATAATAAAAATGGTACGAGTAGTACTTTAATAGACATGAAAGATATGTAAATGTGTCTTGCACGTGCGCGTATTTTGGAACAAGAACTAACGGCTTCTGATTTATTTGTACTATTTTATTTATAAATCACAAGTACACATTCGATGATAGACATAAAACAAAACACAGACGCATTCTGTGTGAAGGGAGAAAAAAAAATCATGCAATTAATAGTTCAAGAAAGTATAAGTGCAAGTTCTATGCATTTTTTTGAATGCAATTTGTATTTATGAAAGATTCCTCTTCAGTTTCCAGTTGCATGAATATTATCTTACCGGCCATGCAAGCATATATTTCATGTTCACAAAATCAAGAAGCACTTTCGTTAAGTTTTATACTTCACGTAAGGAACATGAATTTACTGTAAATCAGTTTCATTATACAGAGTTATAATTCATAAATGTCAATAAAGATCTCTGATTATTTAAGAATGTGATTGGATATTATTTTTAGAGTAAATATGTATTCTAAATATCAATTTACTCTACATTCCACTATGAACTTGGAACACAAACACAAGCTTTTATCGTTTACTCTAATCACTATTCAAATGGAGAAAAATATACACTCATGTTTACTTCACATTTTCCTAGAGTAACAATACTTATACTGCTTTTTTTTTCTTTTACTAAAACTTTGACTGGTAATTAATAGAGTAAAAGTGTGAGAAATAAATGGCTGAAAAGAGAGGAATCAAAAAGTGGGAATGAGAGTATTTTTTTTCTTTTGGTTAAAGTAGAGTAATAATTTACAATACTTTTATTTTATTTTGGAGTAAATGGGCTGAAACTATTTTTCACCTGATTGAAAGAAAGTTGAGTAATTTAGCAGAAATTTGTTTTTACTCCATTTTATTAACGCTAGAGATGCAATACAGTCACACACTTATTTTCACCATTTCTCACCATTAGTTTTTACTCCAATTTACTCTAAAGAATCCAATCACAACCTATATATTTTTTTTTTGAGAAAAGGCTTCACAACAGAACCTAAATATTTGAAAATACAAAAAGCAAAGCTCAGCTTATTAATATTGGTTGAATCACGTGGAGGGCGGGGGGGACATATCACATATAGCAACCATTTGAAGCCTGAATCCTAAACCATGATTCTGCCTTTTCCATGAAACTGGTTTGAATATAATATTAGATTTAATTTAATTTGGTGAAATTACATTAATTAATGCATATTAATGTTAGAGAGTTAAGCAATATCAGTTCATTAACTAAATTTGAACGTTATAAGTTTGTAACGCTGTAAACACGGTTTGATAACAAAACAATTTGTCATTTTGTTCATGTTCTAACGGGAACTCTCTGCATGTTGTAAATTTCTTGATTTAAGCAAATATTAGTTCATTAATTAACTTTTAACGTTATCAATGTGTCATTTGTCACTTGGTTCGTTTTTTTCCAAATGGGAGCTATTTTGTTTGAAAATTCACAAACCACATCACCTAACTCATGTTTTCAAGAACGTAGAAACCTTTATTTATTATTACAACAAATAAAAACACATGACTTTTATAAAAATAAAATCAGTATTTATTTGCTTTTTTTCATCAATGAACGTGAGATTCCACTTACCAGCATCAAGCACGGTGTTCAGATTACCTGCACTAAACTTTTTAATTTAAAATTTAAATAGAATTTGATTCCGTCCTCTTATGTTAAGTCACGTGGCGTATTATCTTACGTGGCAATGCTGACGTGTCATAACTTTACCTTCAACCCCTTTTTAAACCCCTTCACTCTCGAGCTTCGAACACAAACAGTACTTTCGAAAGAAAAAAAAACACAATCAGTTCTCTCTCTCTCTCTCTAGAAAAAAAAACATTTCAAATTTTGTTTCTCTCTCTTGAAAAAAACTGAACAGTCTATCTTCTTGTAAGAAACAATGGGGGACACAGTTCTAAGGAAGCTGATCGTGGAGATCTGCAACGCAAGGAATCTAATGCCGAAAGACGGCCAAGGAACGGCGAGCGCCTACGCGATCGTCGATTTCGACGGCCAACGGCGGAGGACGAAGACCAAGTTTCGAGATCTGAATCCTCAGTGGGACGAGAAGCTCGAGTTCTTCGTGCACGACGTGGCGACTATGGGGGAAGAGATTCTCGAGATCAATCTCTGTAACGATAAGAAGACGGGGAAACGGAGCACGTTTCTCGGGAAAGTTAAGATCGCCGGAAACGCGTTCGCGGCGGCGGGATCTGAGACTCTTGTTTATTACCCGCTTGAGAAGAGGAGCGTCTTCTCTCAGATCAAAGGTGAGATCGGTTTAAAGGCTTATTATGTTGACGAGAGTATACCGGCGGCGGCGGCGGCTCCGGCAGCGGCGGAGGAGAAGCCTGCGGCGGAAGGTCAGACTGCTCCGGCGGCGGAAGAGAAGGAGAAAACAGAGGAGGGGAAGAAAGAAGCAGAGGCGGTGAAAACAGAGGAGAAGAAGGAAGAAGCTAAACCGGAGGCTAAACCGGAAGAAAAACCGAAGGAAGAAGCTAAACCGGAGGATAAAAAACCGGATGCAGCAGCTCCGCCGGCTAAAGATGCTAACAAAAAGCCTCCGGAAGTTGCCGCAGCAGCTCCTCCTCCTCCGGCTCTGCCACAGAAGACAGAGACGGTGAAGCAAAAAGAAGTAGTAATTAAACCGGAGAATCTAAACCGGCAAGATCTAATCGGAGCAGATCTTGAGCTCCCTTCTCTAACCAGAGATCAGAACCGTGGTGGTGGATACGATCTTGTCGATCGAATGCCGTTTCTATACATCCGTGTTGCTAAGGCGAAGCGAGCGAACAACGACGGGAGTAATCCGATCTACGCCAAGCTCGTGATCGGTACAACCGGTGTGAAAACCAGATGCCAAACCGGTAAAGATTGGGACCAAGTGTTTGCCTTCGAGAAAGAGAGCTTAAACTCGAGTTCCCTCGAAGTTTCAGTTTGGTCGGAAGAGAAAGTTGAGAAGGAAGACAAAACGGTGACGACAACGGAGAGTTGTTTGGGAACGGTGTCGTTTGATCTTCAAGAGGTTCCTAAGAGAGTGCCTCCGGATAGTCCTTTGGCTCCTCAATGGTACACTTTAGAATCTGAGAAGTCTCCGGGGAATGACGTCATGCTCGCCGTCTGGCTCGGGACTCAAGCTGATGAAGCTTTCCAAGAGGCTTGGCAGTCGGACTCCGGCGGGTTGATACCGGAGACCCGGTCCAAGGTTTACTTGTCCCCGAAGCTCTGGTATTTAAGGCTAACGGTCATACAAACCCAAGACTTGCAGCTAGGTTCGGGACCCGAACCTAAAGCAAAGAACCCCACCACTGAGCTTTATGTGAAAGCTCAGCTTGGACCTCAAATCTTCAAAACGGCTAGGACTTCTATTGGGCCATCAGCCTCTTCGTCTGGATCCGGTAACCCGACTTGGAACGAGGATCTAGTTTTCGTAGCTTCTGAGCCGTTTGAGCCGTTCTTGATAGTGACTGTGGAAGATATAACAAATGGTCAGTCCATTGGTCAGACCAAGATACACATGGGGAGTGTCGAGAGGAGAAATGATGACCGGACCGAACCAAAATCGAGGTGGTTTAATCTCGCTGGCGACGAGAATAAACCATACTCAGGGAGAATCCATGTGAAGGTTTGCCTTGAAGGCGGGTATCACGTGCTGGATGAAGCAGCTCATGTGACGAGTGATGTTAGACCTTCAGCTAAACAGCTAGCCAAGCCACCTATTGGGTTACTGGAAGTGGGTGTCCGTGGAGCTACTAATTTACTTCCGGTGAAAACCAGAGACGGTACACGTGGTACTACTGATGCTTACGTGGTTGCAAAGTATGGACCAAAATGGGTTAGGACTCGTACCATCCTAGACCGGTTTAATCCGCGGTGGAACGAGCAGTACACATGGGATGTTTATGATCCGTGCACGGTCTTAACCATTGGAGTTTTCGACAACGGACGATACAAACGTGATGAGTCTGGGAAGCAAGGGAGAGACTTAAGGGTTGGGAAAATCCGGATACGTCTCTCTACTCTTGACATGAACCGGATCTACCTAAACTCCTACACCTTAACCGTTGTACTACCGAGTGGAGCCAAGAAGATGGGAGAGATAGAAATTGCGGTTCGGTTTTCTTGTCCGTCTTGGTTAAGTATTATTCAAGCTTATGTCACTCCAATGCTACCTAGGATGCACTATGTCCGTCCACTCGGCCCGGCTCAACAAGACATTCTGCGTCACACGGCTATGCGTATTGTAACTGCTCGGCTGGCCCGGTCTGAGCCTCCTTTGGGTCAAGAGGTGGTTCAGTACATGCTTGATACGGACAATCATGTGTGGAGCATGAGGAGAAGCAAAGCGAATTGGTTCCGTGTCATCACGTTCTTATCACGTGCCGCTACTATAGCCCGTTGGGTTCACGGGATTCGAACTTGGGTCCACACACCAACCACCGTTCTAGTTCACTTGCTTCTCGTGGCCATAGTCTTATGTCCACATTTAGTTCTACCAACTGTCTTCATGTATGCGTTCTTGATCCTAGCCTTAAGGTTCCGTTGTCGTGGCAGATTCAAAGTCAATAGCGTTGACACTCGTCTCTCTTGCGTTGACTCTGTTGCACCCGACGAGCTAGACGAGGAGTTTGACGGGTTCCCAGCAACTAGGCCACCAGAGGTTGTTCGCATAAGGTATGACCGGTTAAGAGCATTGGCCGGTCGAGCACAGACTTTACTAGGTGATGTGGCGGCTCAAGGGGAGCGTGTTGAGGCGCTTTTCAACTGGAAGGACCCACGAGCTACATGTATATTCGTGGTGTTTTGTCTTTTTGCATCGTTCTTGTTCTACATTGTGCCATTCAAGATCTTCGTTTTGGGGTTTGGTTTTTACTACATTCGACACCCGAGGTTCAGAGACGACATGCCTTCCGTTCCGGCCAACTTTTTCCGACGACTTCCTTCAATGTCCGATCAGATCCTGTGATTCAGACAAAGGATGGTCCAGTACTAATCTTGTCTTGTTGTTGTTTTATCTATTTCATGTAATCCTCGGAATATTTAATTATTATTATTTTCAATATACCTTCATTGTTTTTTAACTAAAAGTTTGTGGTGGTAGGTCCGTGAATGGACATTAAGATCTCATCACACCAATAGATAAAAATTTGACCGTTAGTGCTTTGTGGGCCAAATATTTAATTAGAACATTAAAAGACATTCTGTATAAAGCTCAAAAAAAATCTGATCGAGTCGTGGTTTAGGTGAAGAAGTTAGTGTGTATGACCGTTGCTGCATCGCAGGAGCGTTGCTCTAGGAAAAGGAAAACTCAACCAGAGAATAATAAATATTACCTACCCAAAGTTGTCTTAAACTTACCGGTCTAGCCGCTGGATTAGGACCGTGAACCAGAGCATAATCTATCTCAAAGTTCTCAACTATCTTTAGTTACTTCATGTCTGGACTTTGTTTAGTTTCTTGGATATCTATAAAATTATTCATTTCAACAAAGTATTTGATTTGAAGATCAGTTTTGTTTGGTTTAGTTTAGATCTCTTACACTTGTCTTTCCCATATTGAACACCTCTAGTTTCAAACATTACATTACTATCAAAACATAATCCCAAAAAACTAAGTATTAACGGTTTTAGCTGAAATATATGCTTTCACAGAGATCAAAAGATTGGTCAAACGCTTATAACATGGAGTATCACAACCTAGTCCATCCGAATGGCTTGGAAGTCTAAAACCAAATCCACTCCAACATTATTTCTAATTTCTTCCTTAATTCTTTTTATGAAGTACTAAAGAATAAACACAGAAAAAAAAACCAAAAAGAATAAGATCAAAGTTATAGAGTAGCGTAGCGTAGCTCACATTTCCTATCTACATTGTCTCTTGACAAAGTTTCTTCTCAACATAAGCCTCATTAGCAAACTCTTCAACCTCCTAGCACCCGGACCAACACCAGGTTTTGACCCACGCTTCTGTTTGTTTCTCAGGATCTCTCGATCTATCCTATTGAGAACCGGGTCATTGCTCTTGAACTTCCTTGCAAACGGTCTGTTACTCATTACCATCTTTCTGTAATCCCTTATCCCTAGAGTCTTGGGATGCTGCTTTGGCGGATTGTCCCATGCGATGTAGTGAAGGTCGTGGTTCACGGTGGTGTTTCTGAACTCTTCCGAGTTGCATATGAGTGTTTGAAAATAGCCTTCAGGAGATGAAACAAAGTTGGTGTAGTAGAGAAGGAGGGTTCTTGGTAAGTTGTCATAACCTATTATGCAATATTCTGAAAACGGTCTTGATAGGAATGTCCAAGCTGACCCTGAAATATTTTACATGCTATATTATATTATCATTTCTACATTTCTTTACTAAATAAAAATACATTTCACCAAAAAGTAAACTTCTACATATTCATCCTTTTTAACAAAAAAAATATATGTTAGGTTTTATGTTAATCAGCTCAAATCAAATCCTTAATTAGACGCAACAATCTATTAGTCTCTTTTTTTTAGATTGAACTTTTAAACATTTTAACAATAAAAAAGTGAAAGAGGAAAGGAAACCTGTGAAGAGCTTGAAAGAAGTAGGGAGGCTTCGTTGTTTGATAACCCACCAAATCTCTGACTTGTTGAGGCTATAAAGCCCTGGATCTATTATTATTGGTTTCCCTCTTTTGTTCCTACACATTGCATTAGAATTACTAATATCAATCATATAATTTTTCATTACGAGTCCAATAAGATTATATAATTTTTCACTATTTTCTGTTTTTATTATCAATAGTATACTGTATTCATTTCAATGATAAAAACGTAGAAAATAAAACACGTAAAACTAACATTTTCCATCCCAACCGGCTAGTGTGCTGAATGAAGTTGAGATCTCTAGGCAACTCAGAAAAAGCATAGATCAGATCTGCATTTTATTTTAATAGATTAATAAATTAGATCAACAATTACATCACTCTCCCATATATAGACACACCATTGAGCACCAAAAGTTAGTAAAAATAAAAATACATCACTCTCCCATACACACCATTATCAACCTAATTATAACTTGAGTTGACAAAATGTCTAAACCGATCCTAACTAGTACATTCATAAGCCACATACCGATCCTAACCATTGCATTATTCCAAACTAAGATGAAGTAGATAACCAACGATATACATATAAGAGATCATAACCGGTTCATTTTGTACATCACACAACTTTAGATCCAAATCTTAAACCGTCTAAAAGCAAGTTATGATGAATACATAGATAGATTGTTAAATAGATTTGGTTAGTAAAAAATAAATAAAAGGGTACACTCACCGTACCGTCTTGTGTGACTAGAGGATAATCAGAAGCACTAAGATTAATGAACCAATCCCACCGACAACATCTCAAGAGCAAAGCCATTGCGTGAAGCGTCGTCGCAAGCATCGTTGGTCCTCTGTAAGTAACAAGATTCGGTTTACCTACGATCATCACATTACCCTCTGGCTGAAACCGAGGCTCTCCGGCCACGAACCTGGCCATCTCCAAATGCTCCTCCTCGGGGGCGTCAAGGTCTAGGTGGATCAGATAGTGGTTTCTACGGTGGTAGAGAGATCTTAGGAGACGTTTGAGCTTATCAACGTCGCCTTTGGAGGCAGAGATTAGGTAGGCGAAACAGGGAAGTGTAGAGTTGGAGTCTTGGTTGGATTCAAGGGATGTGGTGGGGATCTTTGAAGAAGCGAAGAGAGTTGTGGTCGTGGGGATGATGTAAAAGAATGAGAAGAGGAGAGACGTTAGAGAGAAGGAGATCATCAATAGCTTCTTCATAGCCATTTTGTTTCTCTCTGTAAGTTTTCTTGGAATCTCTTTTTTAGTCAAGAAGAAGAGAGAGAGTGGTGTGTGGTTTAATGACCGAGTAGTTTGTTGAATTATAAAGATGACCTTCTATTTATTGTTTCTTTCTATTATCACCCCTATATTTAATAAGTATCAGAAAAGATGTACAAGTTCCAAAACAATACTAGGGAAAAAAAAATGTTACAAAACGATTAAGCAATATAATTATCACATAGACGTATGAATCAAAATTCATACTCGAAGTGCTCATCATCATTTATGGGCCAAACTGTTTTTAAATTGGCACCAAATAGATCTTAGATATGGTACCAATGTTTGAAAGATGATCGTTACCAAACTTGACATGTACATTAACCAACTCCAACAAATAGTATTTTAAATCAAAAGAAAAAACTCCAACAAATAAAATAAATTATGTAAATTTAGTAGTATTTGTGATATCAATGTTGATAAAAACACATATATTTTTAGTTTGATTTTATCCAGACAATAACAATAGAAAAATTATATAATTTTGTTGCAAAAAGAAAAGTGTAAAATTATACTGAAAACAGACTTTTAACTTTTTAAGTGATCTAGATTGAGAGTTAGAACTAAGGATATCTAAAGAGTTGTAAGATTGGGTTCTTTGCTTCCAAGTTAAGCCATCCATGTACATATTTCTCTCACTGCAATGTTTTTGATATCTATCAAAAGAATGTCTTTGATATCACTTAAATGAATCAACTGTGTAATAGTATTCTTTGACTTGAAAAAAACATTCTTACAATATGATAGATCTTTGGGTATGATTTGTAATTAAACCTTTTGGTTTTGAAACACTTACAAATATAAAAATCACCAAAACTCTGGTTCCATAAATTCATAGAAAGAAAAAAAAATCATTCAACCTTACCAAAAAGATAGAAGTAAAATCGTTTTAAAGTAATTATTTTCCACCAAAAGTGGGAACAAACCAACGAGCATCCTTGAAAGGTAGTGGCGACGAAGCAGTAAGATGATTAAACAATTGAACTTCATTCATGTTCTGAATATTAACGATGCAAATGCCGTTATCATCCTCCTGTAGACTATAGTCATTGTGATCATTACTATAATATAAGCAATTTTTCAAAACTCCATCTTTGGCTGGAACCGTTATTCGTTGATCCAAAAGCAATGCTTCGTCCCCTAGAGACTCGACTACACTCCATTCTGATGAGTTAGGATCCATCTTGTAGATGTTCAGTGATTGTGATCTCCGCTCTCTTGAAACAGCCAAAACTTGGCCAGACAAAGTCACAACAAGATGTTCGAAATCAAGTGAGTCACAACACTCGGGAGACATGGTGAATCTTGCATATTCCATAGGAGAATCACCACAAGAGAAATCAAAAGCAGTGATGCTTCCGTCTTCAACGAGCACGTAAAGCTTGCTTTCTATAAACACCATATCGACGCAGCTTTGATTCTTTGATGATCGTAACACTCTCCAGCCATCGTGTCCTTTCTTGTGATATACAAGAGATTGATCAAAAGCCCACACAACTAAATAATCTTTGTTTCTTTCATCCACCCATATAACCGCAGCGTCTATTCCAAAGCACGTTGATAATAATGTTACGTTGTCTTTGTAACGTAAAGTCGTAACCGTGAAGCTAGAGTCAAAATTTCTCTTGAATTTCAACTTTGATCCAACGTTTGATTCCATTGAATCAAGAAACGGGAGATGGATCCTCTCTCGAGTTAACATATTCAAAAGATAAAAACGGGTTCTACGGTCTAACATGAGGAACCAGCTATTGTAACTTGCCAAACAAGAAGTGCTAAGGACATCAGAACCGAGATCTCTTACTGTGTATGATTTGTGGTCAATAGGATCAAACAACTTACATGAATCATCGATGCTTTCAAGAGGTAAGTGAAGTACATCTGCAGGAAAGAGGACGAGCCATGGGTTTGTTGCTTGTCTCATGCGGCATGATTTTGAAGCGGAATACCATATTGAAGAAACACATCTAGCTCTATGAAAATCAACAAAGCTTAATCGTTCCAGGACTAATATAACAAGGTCGAGGGTAAGCATCGGGTCCATGCGTATAATCTCCACTTTGGGCGTCTTTATGATAGTTTTTCTTAAACGATATATAGTTGTGTTTTAGGGTTTGTCCTTTTTTAACTTTTCTTAGGGTAATAGAAAAGAAAAAGGGAATAATTTACTTTAAATTTAAACCAAAGTATATCTTAATCGAACTATACTTTGGTTTAAATTTAAACCAAATATATCTTTGCCTCTACCATGTCCTATAGGCAATGCATCTATGCGTGTCCATTTATAATGTCATTTACGATTTTTGTAGTTTCAAAAAGTGATGAAGATGTATTCGCTCGCTGAGTTGTGGACACGTTGCCCTTTTGAGTTGTTAAGCTTGGATGACACCCACATGTTTTGCACATGGACTGCCATGGCAACCATGACGAGAAGTGAAATAGAGGTAATGTTTTAAAGTAATCATTTCATATATATAAATCATCTGATATTGAACTCTAAATTGAACTCTAAATTGGTGGAATTGTAGAAAGTTGCTAGTGTCATGGGAACAAAACGTGCCAATCACTCGTACAGATACTTATTGAGTCAGTACATTGCAAGGTATTTCTATTACAAAACAACTATTAAACAATATCATTTGAATAACTACTTTTGCTTCGAGTTATGGTCTGCTAATGGACGTTTCTAGACTTTCTCAACGTTGCTTTAATCAATGACAAGAGAAGGAACAAACTACCAAGATGAAATTGGCATTATAAGAGATTTACATATCAAATAATTAAAACATGTACATGAATGTTGTATATATTGGTGTGTTTACTCTTGTGCCATCTCTCTAAAATGCTGCAACAGAGCTCGAGCTCGAACGCCTTCAGCTTTGCTATTAAATAACCAATCTCAAACAAGACAATTTGTTGTTTCCCCTGTACAAGTTGTTGGAACGTAGCCTGCAATGTTCAGTAAGCTGTGCGACCGTCCATAGAATAGATAGATCATGCTTCCAATAAGCAGCCATATCAAGACCCTGATCCATGTCCCAGCTCTGCCATGACAAATACCAACAGCGTTTTAGAAAGATCCAATTTCGATTCATACATGTTCATGATGGTCCATCAAACTCACTCACCCAATGTTGATGATCAAGTAGGTGTTGATCAAAATGCAAAGAACAGGAAGATATGGGACGAATGGGCAGAGAAACCCTGAAACCGAATCAAATATAGTGTGTCAGTTCAAAATGAAAGATCAAGTATACGGTTGTTGCCAAAGCCTAACTAAGAATCTAGTTGAATATACAATGCTGCGAGCTATCATTGAGCTTTGGTTCTATTCCAACAAACTCAGTACATATATAGAAACTGTTAAGCAAGCAGCACCATTGAAGAACGTGAGGCACCAACCAAAGCTCAATGATCGCTTGTAGCATCCTATATTCAACTAGATTCCTTCTTGTTTCTTCTGTATGAATAGGCAACAAAAGGCATAAGCCTCAAAACCTTACCTCCTTGGTGTCCAAAGTTGTGCCTTTCATCATCCTCATCGATGCAACCAAGAGTAATCAAACTGCCAAGTAAGATGGCTGCACTGACACCACACATAGTGAACCGAGGAAAACTGTCATGGTAAAAAGATAACTCGTTAAAAGATATAGACCATAAAAATATATTAAAAAACATGTCAATCTTTCAACGATAGAGTTGGAAACTGTTTCATAAACAGGGATGAATTTCTACTTGAGTTCCACACGCACGTAGCAGTGATATAGTTCAAGATAGCTCAACTATAATAAACCTATTTGTTTAGAAGTACTAAAGACTCAACTAGACTCATGGATATACAGACATAGACCTCAGATGATGAACTGACCTTGGAAGACGCTCGGCAGAAGCTCCTGAAGCAAGGCCTAAGACACCAATGCACACAAGAGCTATACTCCAAGCAGCAATTTTTCTCCTCTTTCCAAAATACTTTTCATCTGTTTATAAAAATTCAGTAAAGATTTAACATACTACAGTCTACAGTACAATATCATCTTAATAACGTATAGAAAGGGTAACAATGTGAATGATCACATTTTAGTACCTGTAGCTGTTTCATCGCCAAGAAGAGGAGAATCAGAAGATTCTATAGCATCTTCAGGTAAATTTTCAGGTTGCACATCGCTGTCAGTCCACGTTTGAGAGGAGGATGGTAGGGGAACTCCATCTGGTGGTACATATCTGAGAACTAACACACATGCTGCTACGGCAGTGAATGCCATCAGAGTTCCTACACTAACCTGATGAATGAATACCGATATGTGTTACAAAGAGAAGGATCATTTAATCTCAAAACTATACTAATCAACGAAACCTCTATTTTTCTATTGGCCACTAATTGTAGGTAAGAATCCTTCCATGAGACAGTAAGCAAATACCAGCTTACCATCTCAGACAACTGTGAAACATCCATGAAAAATGCCAGTGAAGCGGCCAGCACACCAATTACAATTGTGTTTTTCACCGGTACTTGAGTTCGTGGGTTAATTTCTGCAAAGAAAGCAGGCAACAATCCATCCCTAGCCATTGCCATGAAGATTCGCGGCTGATAAAAGATATCACAAAGCACTGTCAAAATTACATGTGTGCATTACCATGACCCACATAAAAAGTAGCATGAACTTGGGGGTTTCAGAATAACAAGAATTGGTTAGCACCTGAGCCAGAAGAGAACCCAACAAACTAGCACACAGAGCAGTTATTGCCCCAGTAGTTAAGATGTACCTGAAACATATAAGAATAATAACAGTAAGGGGAAAGGAGAAAGTAGTATATATAAATTCTATTCACTCTCATGAAATGGAGTGATTTGAGTCTCAGGACATGGGATCACGCTTACGCAGCCCACTGCATCCCACTGTCTCCAAATGCAGATGAGATAGGAGTATCAGGATCCAGCGTGTAGTAAGGGACCAATCCAACAATAACTACTGATAAAAGCATATATAAAATGCAGCATATCAGTAATGCAATTCCAATGCCCAATGGAAGATCCCTTTGAGGATTTTTAACCTGTTGTGGCAATTACCAAAAGTTTAAGAGCTTAACAGAGAAAATTCTCAGAATTATGGAAAAAAAGTTTGACAATACAAAGACCAAACGTCCTCTTTTATCACTAGTAAGTCCTATACAGAATCTTAAAAGCAGTGTACCTCCTCAGCCGTGCTTGTTACGGTATCAAATCCAATGTATGAGAAGAATACTACAGCAGAACCGGCAAGAATCCCATTTAATCCAAAAGGAAAATACCTGTAAAGACAAGAATCAAAACGTTAACCTTTAAAATAACTTTGTGACACAAAACTTAGCACAAAGGAAGGAAGTTAATTACCCATCAGGAAGATCATATCCAACCCACCCAGTCTTGAAAGCTAAATATCCACCAACTACTATGATGAAAACCAAGGTGCAAACATTCACTGATGTTACAATTGCTTGTACTAATGAGCTCTGTCAAGAATTAAAACCGGCACCAATACTATTAAACTATCTAATAATCTTCAAAAGGAATTTCGTTTCAAAGTTTTGAAATGTAAATACCTCTTTTATCCCAAAGCATAGTAGTATTGTAACAATCATAATCAATAGTGCTGCACATGGATCAACCACAATACCAAGTCCAGGTATGGTTTGTCGAGCTAAGAACACAGGAAGTTTGTCTGACCCTCCAAAAAAAGATGCCTAGAACAAAAACACTAGTCAGAATCAAATCCAAGTATATATATAACTCAAAGGGAATTACCAGATTTGGAGATATGCCACGTGCAATGGCTGAACCACCAATTGTATAATCCAACACAAGTGCCCAACCAACCAACCAAGCAATCCTATGAAACAAGAACACAAAGAGTCTCAGCTATGTTTCAGTAAATTTTCTAACATTAGAAGCCTGTCTAGTCCATACCCTTCTCCAAGACATATGTAAGCATAATGATAAGCACTGCCAGCAGATGGACAACGAGAAGCAAGCTCAGCATAACAACAAGCGGAGAGAGCAGCTGCTACACCAGCGATTAAGAATGATACAGCAAGAGCAGGTCCTGTGTGTTGTCTAGCTACTGTTCCCACGAGAATATACACTCCTGCGCCAATTGTTGTTCCAACTCCTTGAAAAATCAAACACAATCAACATCAACTAGAACCAAATAAAAAAGAAAAAAACACAATCAAACTTTGGGAACTTTCTATCATACCAATAGCAACAAGGTCAACGGCTGTTAATTTCTTGGCAAGCTGATGAAGATGATCTCCATCGTGTTTTTTGATATGAGCAGAATCAACTTGTTTCCTTCTCACAAGACTGTTCAAACCACCCCATGAACACTTCCTTGAACCACCGTTCTCGTTCATATCAACCAGACAACAACAAAAAAAACACCACAAGGATTTGATTTTTCGATTGATTCAGAGTGAACCCATCTGGTTTCTGTCTCAGAAAATCCAAAAAGTTTGAACCTTTTCCTCGGACAAGATCTATAACTCAAGATGGGGTATGTAATGAGATCTTAATACTAAAAGTTGGATGTAAGCTTCATTTAGCCTATCCACATCATCAAATAAAATCAACCAATAAAAAAATTTCATTTTGCCAAGTCACCATTAAAGAGAATTGACTTTTGTGTGGGCTATATTATAATAATTGTTCGGCCCACTCTAACCCATGTCCATTAACACTGTTTCGTTTCAAGCATGAGAGTATCTCCCGATTCATCCACTTCATCTTCTTTGATTTCTGATTTTATTCCTTGTGTTACCTTCTCAATCTATTTTTGAATGTTTCGTTTCATCTCCCCTTAATCCTTCTCTACAATTCTATATATAAACCTAAATCAAACTCTACTCTGAAAACTACATCCATGGCCATGAATTCCACAAGAAAATCTATGCCATATATCTCTCATGTCGTTATTGATGGCTTCTCCCATTCTTCCACGATCTGCATCCCTAACAGATTTTGTATAGATGTGTGAGTCATGCGTAAAAGAGAAAATCGCTAATAAGAGTCGACATGCACTTTACATGAACCTCTTTTGCTCTTGCGATGCATGGTGTGCTCCTAGATCGGTTGTTGTTCAACGTGGTATACATAATTTGCAGGTTTTGGAGAAACTAATGAGAGAAAAACTTTGACTACTTGATATCCTTAATTTTGTGGAGTAGCACCATGTTCGTTGTTTTATTGCTTAACCTTTATTTTCTGCTACTGAGGACTGGGAACTAATATCACATTATTTTGCAGGTTCAAAAGATATTTTTCTTTTGCATTATATCTAGCTAAAGAGAGTTGAATTAACATCATGTTGTGTTTCTAATACAGGTTGTGAGCTCTTCAAGGAGAAGAAGTATCATGATGATGTGAGACATTACCCTGAAGCGATCAAAAGAAATTTAAAAGACCTGAGAGAACGACCATTTCTAATCATTTTATGTGCTTCAGTGTTGGGACCTCAGTGTTGTGTTGTGTACAAAGACTTCTGCATTTGATTTTAAAATTAATTTGTTTGCTTTTCGTATTTTATGTAAGCATACGACAACCGAGCTGCGTGTTACACAAAACTAACAAGTTCTTCCAAAGGAGGCATATCGGGAACTAAAGAGATGTGAAGATAGCAATCAAGACAATACTCGACGTAAGCAGTAATGTTGATATGATAGAAGTCAAGGGAGATCGAAGCAAGTTTGTGTTGTTTAATACGGGCATGGTAGCTAAAAGCCTTAGGCATCTTAATGAGATGTATGGCAAAAAAAATGGGAGATATTGAGCAGTGTGGTTGGAACTTCTCTGTTATGCAGCGTGTCATTGTAATTTTACAGCGAACGTGGAGCAACTCAATGGAAGAGGTGAGCATTAACTTCGCTTAGTTTTTAATAGAGCACATGGAGCAACTCACTTTGGATTAACAAATCAATTCTAGAGCAGCAAAGGAGATGAAAAAATTTAACTCATAATAGGCACGTGAAAATAAACACATTTCCTAGTGTCTAATTCATTCCACATTGCAGTTAGGAGTGATAGGTCTAAGTTTGACTAAAACACTATTTGAATTATGAATTATGATAACATTATCTAAAATAAAATAGGTGAAACATTGAGGTTCATGATGTGAACCACTGAAACAAATGTTCCAATACAGTGAAACCAAAACAAGGTTTAACACGAATCAGTAGAAACTTAGCAACACAAAGGAAAGAAGAATTATTTATCTGATGTCATTAAAAATAGTTTGCTATGTCTTATCTGATGTCATTTTTTGCTTTGTCATTATTGAAAAGACAAAAATAAGTTGAATGATAAGCTTATTTTTGTTCAACGATAATGTAAATATAAAATGAAAGATTTACCGATGATCAAATGTAAAATCATGGTTGTTAATGAGAAAATACTCGAGAGAATATTTTCTTAAGAAGATCAACTTTAGGATATAACATTTCCAATCATTTGAATTATTTAGAGTAAAGCTCAATACATGATTTTGAGGTAAATCTCCATTTACAACTCAGAAGATTATCATTAAGAAAACACAACTAATAACAACTTCTCGCGTCATTTTCTGAGCTGTCTATGTTTTATAAACTCGATTTTAAAATTTTAGAAAACTAATAAAAAAAATTATTATAAAAAGTGCGAGAAAATAAAGCTATATGCAACATTCAAACAACAAATATCCGAACATGCATCTCCTCTTTTACTACATCCTACACATTAGATAATTTATAAATACAAGAAGATGCTACAGTATTTGATATCTACACAAAAAAATCATTAGTAAATTTTTTTTTTTTAACCATTTTTTTTTAAACCACATCATTAGTAAAATTTAAATAGTAATTATCCGCGCGTAGCGCGGAAAACGATCTAGTACTTATAAAACTGGAACCAAGATTCTCATTGGTAAGAGATATTCATTATTCTGAAATGTTAGATTGTGTGTATTTATGTGATTACTCCTAAATATCACTCGAGTATTTATCTAAACCTCAAATTAAAACACATACAAATTGATTCTTAAGATTATTAAGTAACACTATCAAAAATAGATTTTATCTATTAATAATAGCAATCCTAATTAATTCTAAGGGGTGTGTATTTTCATTATAATTTAACTCATGTCTTTTAGTTATACCTTTTTGTTCATAATAATTTTGGTACCTTTTAGTTTATAAGAGATGTGTCATTTTAAAATAACTACCTATTACCTGAAAAGTTATAGCTTTGTAAATCTTTTCACAATTAATCATATGAATGTTTTTTGATTAGGACATTTTTATAATGATGTGTCTCTTCAAAAAAATATTCTAGAGATACCATTTCAAAATAACTATCTATAATCTGAAAAGTTGTGACTATTCATATATAGCCTTGAAAAACTATAAATAATCCATATTCATAAGTTTCTTATTATAAATCTTTCACAGTTAATTAAAATATAATTTTGATCATACAAATGTTTTTTAAATATGATTTTTTTTTTGAAATGATGTGTCTCTTCAAAAAACAATGTAGAGATATCATTTTAAAATAACTAACTATAATCTAAAAAGTTGTGACTATTCATATATAACTTTCAAAAATCATAAATAGTCTATGTTCATGAGTTTCTTATTGTAAATCTTTCACAATTAATTAAAATCTGTTTTTGATCATATAAATGTTTTTAATTAGAATATTTTTTGTAATGATGTGTCTCTTCAAAAAAATATTGTAGAGATGCCATTTTAAAATAACTACCTATAATCTAAAAAGTTGCGACTATTTATATATAGCTTTGGAAAACTATAAATAGTCAACACTTCACACCCAATTGATTTGCCATCAAACCATTTTGGCAACTCACTTATTTGATATTGTAACAAACGAAATAATTGATATTGTAGAGATACAAACTAAAAATTTTGGTTTCTTCTTCCTCTGAACACAAAAAAGGATTTGGCCTTACTGTTCATCTTCGTTGATGGCAGGGTACGTGACAAGAATGTGGACACTCAGACCACAAATTCCTCTTAAAGGATCCCAACAGGCCGACTGTTTCTGCCGTTGTGCCCGTGAATGGAGGAGTTGACGAGAATTGGATTGACGAACATGGGAGGGAGAGATCGAAGTCGGAGAGCATGATGTCTCAGTGGTCTCTGACCAGAACATTCTTCAAATTCAAATCACGGTATACAATTTTGAGCATGTACAAATTTGACCGCAGACACATCATTCTCTCCGACTTCAAATCACGGTATACGATTCTGAGCATGTACAAATTCTATTGCTCAAGCTCCCATGTCCGGAAGAGGAAAGAAACCAAAATTTTAATGTAAATTTAATTATATAAAGTATTTTTTTTTGTTACAAAACCAAATAGATGAGTTGGTCGAAATGGTTTGATGGCGATCATTTGGGTGTGAGCTGCTGGGTTTGAGACTTTTTGGTTACAAAATATTTTTGTTAAATAGTTAACAGCAACCACGTCATCGATATACAGATGGGTTATAGTGCGGATTGACTTGTGGGTTTTTGATTTGGAGGATTAAATTACATTAAGGTTTTTGCAGAAAACCTTATGTGGTTTGCATGCATGTGGTTTACGCTGAAACCTTATGTGACGGTTACAAATTTGTGTTGTTGTGAAAGGTCACCAAAAAATTATGAAAAGTCACCATTACAACGTATAGATGATATAGTAGTATTTTAAAGTTTTTAAGTACTACATAGAAAATAAAATGACGTGGGTGATAAGATGATTGATTTTCAACTCACGATCAAACGTATAGATGATATAGTAGTATTTTAAAGTTTTTAAGTACTACATAGAAAATAAAATGACGTGGGTGATAAGATGATTGATTTTCAACTCACGATCAAACGTTTAGTGTTTTTTGGCTTAGTGATGAAGAAGAAAATTAAAAACACGTGACCATTTCATCACACAGATTCATGTGAATGTGTGCATCCTATGAATGTAATATGCATAAGCACTTGTGTGTATTTATGTTTGTTTTTAGTAATAGTTGAAAGATTATTAGACTAATTTATAAAAAAACTCATAACTTGAATTAGTGAAAAGTGGCAAACAAAAGAATGGTCATATAACTAATTTTAAAAATTACTGGTAAGTCATTATGATATAAAGAATACAAATGATAAATTAATAATTAGTTATATTATTAAGTGTTCGATATAGTTTTTGGACCTCATTTACTTATATATTATTTTCTTAATTTAAATATATAATAGTGTAGAATTTAGAATTCTCCTGCTATATTTTAATAATATATAAATTACAAAATATTACTACAATTTAAATATGTTAGAAATATTAACATATTATTAGGATAAATCTATATGTTAATCTTTAATGTTTATATAGTTTATATTAGTCACTAAAACAGTTATACTATTGACATATAATTTTTAAATTAATAATAATATAATTGATCATGATTAAAGAAATGTCATAAACGACATTTGTCAATGCATAAAATACAATAAAATGAAAAATCTAAACATTTGTACATAGATAACAATCAAAATATGGAGATAAGATAATGTAACATTTATAATATACATTTCTATGGTTTGTGGATCACGTATTTTTCATTTAGATATTTTTTATTGATATGGTTTCTGGTTATTTCTCATTTTACTTATTTATACATTTTTAAGTTTATGAAAAATCAAAAGATATGTATTTTTTTCCTTATTTTAGTATACTTTGATGATAAATGAATTTCTTTGATGGCAAAATAAGATGGTTTATATAAAATTAAATTCTACAGTGGCATATGTTTTTTAATATGTGAATAAATCCTCCTCTATCTGTTCCGGGTCGAGGACTCCTTCGGGTAGACTTCCTATTCTTGAGGAATGATCACGATAATAGCTTAAAAATGCATAGATACTTTAATATATGTGCTTTTACTAATTTGTACTAACATATTTGTAATTTTATTACAACTAATTTCTGAAAAATCTCTAAAAATATAACTGTGTGTACGATGATTTTGTAACACAAGTATTTTTCTAAAAACAATATAATATAAAATGTGACATATATTTATTTTATAAAATGAGTTTCCATATGAATTCCTTATCTAGTATAAGATAATAGGAGGGTTAAATAGCAATTAGTTAAGAAGTTAAACTTTTTACGATTGGGCCCATTAGGGTATAATAAATGCTAGAACTTGGTGATGTAGTTTCTTGAATGAGTTATTTCATGTATATTTTGGGTACGAAGGCCCAAATACTTTTGATGTTTTGAAATCTTGATACTGTACAAAACTACAAATAAACTTGCAGTTAATAGACAGCTAGGGATAGTGAGTCAGTGACCGTTTGAGCATAGAAAAAGGAAATAATAAAATATAATTTCTGACCGTTGGAGCATAGAAAAAAGGAAATAATAAATATAATTTTCTGAGCTTTGATGCCTCACCTATAAATAAAGAGCTCACTCTCACAGAACTCTCAGTCTCCTCTTACTCTCTCAGCTAACTCTCGAAGACGACACGTTGTGTGATGTTGCATGTCACTGATGATTGCTCTCTCGTTCTTGGAGTGTTCACTTCTCACGATGCCATATGCTCTCTACGCTTCAGGTTGTGTTTGTTTCTGCTTTTGATATATTTTTTTTCAAAATGATTTCTTTTTAAAACACGTTTTAAAAGGATTAAGGGGAAGTTTTATAGAACATGATTTGATAGAGAGGAAACTTATGTGTAAAATTTGTGATAACATCTGAACAGAATATCCAGTCGTTGAGTCCGTTAGAGGTAGTATGTTTATTTGGTAATAACACTTATGATATCATTAAGCTTACTCCAAATTGATCTTGCCACTATGAAATTTCCCCTGTTTTCTTTTTCTTCGGGTTTTGGGAAATTTTTATAAAAGCTTGACTGATGAATGGTAACTTATGGTGTGAACTCGTGACTTCAATAGAGCAAAGTATCCAGTCTCCGTAAGTGGTATGTATGTTCATTTGGTTTAACACTTGTGATATCACTATAAGCTCTTCCTAAATTGGTCTAGCTATTATTAAATTTTCCCTTCGGTTCTTTTTTCTTGCATCTCGTAGTTGTTGTTTTTTGTTTGTTTGTTCCATATGATCTATCTACTTTTCTTGTTTTGTTGTTTCAGATTTTGTGGTGGATGCATGCGGCTTGATCGATGATGGCTGGCTGTTTAGGGTTTTGATCCCTTCTCTGTTGATCTTCTGAGTGAGATTGTTGATCGTTTTTAGAATATAAGCTATATCTTCGAGCTCAGATAAGGACCATACACAGTGGCTTTTGATTATGTATGTATGTTTGACTTCTCTGAACCAAGAGGCAAGAAGAAGATAGTGCCCTTTTTTTTTTTGTCTTGCAGTCAGTAGTATCATCTTAGTATTATTATTTAGTATCTGTTTTGTATTTGGTTGTGGAAGGTTTTTCCCTCAACATTCAAACATATATAATAATAACAATACTCTTTCAATAAACCAGTTACACATAAGGCAAACACACAAGAAGCGGCTGACAAATCTCATTCATCATTCTCACTCTAATTTATAATTTATAACAACATATATATATATATATAGTGCAAGAATCTAACGAAAGGATATGACTAGACACGACATATATAAATAGCTAAAGACTCTAAAACCCCTTTCTTGTAATCGATTTTAATAAGACCTCTTAAGCTTTACTTGTTTCTTCATCATACAGGCGAAACTCGCTTGACTTGTTGAACTCTGATATCTTTCAGCTCCGCCTCTCTTTTCGACATCATCACCACCAAAGATGATGATGAGTTCACTTGTGGGAGAGATAAGTCTTCTTTTATATCCTTCTGTTTGCAATACTATCTAAAATTGCATACATGAGTCAGAGGAAATGTAACAATAAAAGTGTTATCTCTTTCTATTTGCCCCAATATTTATTTATCGTCACAAATATGCCTTATAGTTTCTAAATTACAAATCAGGATTCAGGCTAATACAAATGGCTGAATTATTTTGAAATTTTCAAACATAGTACTCGAATTATAAATAATAATAATAATAATAACAATAACTCGTAATACATGATTTTTATATATTTACATCTTTTTCGATACATGGTTTTTAAATTTAATGATTCCCGCAGCATTTAAAAATAAATATCAGCCGGAACTTCCATTTTATTATTATGAATAATCTTCTGTTTTACAAAATGCACTCATCTTCAATATTGTTGTTTTGTATCAATGAACTCAAGTCTAAGTTAGTTCGGGATGTCTAGTTAAATATAATAGTATTAAACACTATTGTAGTCTTTCCATTTCATAATACTTAATGTGTTAACATATCCATATAATTTTATTTTCATTGAAAACTGTTTAACCAATTATATTTTACTGTTTTTATAATGATTGGTGAATTATATCTAATTAATAGTTTTGATAGTTTTTATCAAAAAAGTAAATTTTCTCAACCTTTGTGTTTTCATTAATAATATTGTATCATAAATTTTAATATGTTAGAAAATTTCATCATTGTTCTTGTAGTGATTAACGTAAAAATTAAAGTTTAATATATTAACCCAAATAAGGAAACTAAAGAACGTATATATACAGGAAGCAAAGTGTTCAAGTCGTTCAAATTAACAGATTCTTAGTTATACTGTTGACGAGTGTTTAGTTTATCATAGTGACTCCAATTATTACACAACATAAAAGCAGTAAGACAACAAACAAACACTAGACAGTCTCCTTAGGATCTTTGTTTCTGGTCTGTTCACCCACATCATCTGACCGTGGAACACACAAGTTATAAGATCTAAACACCAAAATCTGATCTGGTCCTTACTTGGATTCTCCTTTGGAAACTTTATAACTCTTTTATATGCTCAATCTTCTGCCATGGGGTCGTCATCACCGTCATTGTTGTTGTCATCATCATTGTTTCTACCGCTTGCATTAGCGTTGGCAACTTGAACCCAAACACTCTGGCTTCTCTCTGCTCCTCCATTGACCTCTCCCCAGGCCTGTTGCCTTACGCTTCTCTCGTTTGTGTCAGCTCCACCGTCTGAGAATTGACCCCACACGCTTCTCGTCTTCCCTCCTCCTCCTCCGCTTAACTCCTCTTCACATCCCGCAACTGTTTTGAGAAGCTCAGACTGAAGTGATGGGCAGTGTTCCCTTAGATAATCAAACCCATCTGACCTCATCACAGCTGAAACATCAAACATTTCAGTTTAGTGCCGACTCAACTCAGTTATGAGAGACATAAGGGCAATTAGATCATTCATTACCAATGAGATTTTCAGCTGCGAATTTAAGACAAACTGATTTCAAGGCAGAAGCATTGTAACGGTCAGCAAGGGCTAGAATATTCGCGACGGAGTCTACTGATATATCCTTGCAGAGCACAGACTCGCACAGTAAGCTGAGTCTAGGCAACTTGTATTTATCAGCGGCTCCTAGCAGCTTTGCAGCTAATGTATCTGATGCTGATGGACCAACAGATGAACCGGAAGATGATGCTGACTCTGCATCTTCGATGAGAGCATCCTTGTATATGTAATGAAGCAAAGCCTTCAACACAAAACATCAAGTATCAGAGAGATAATGAAATGTGCTTAGAGTGTGTCATTAAGAGAAAGATTACCTTGAAAACCTTAGGTTCCATGTCAGTAACTTCGATATCACGCTCCTCTTCTTCACCGATAACATCAAGAAATTCGCTTTCAAAGACGGGAGATCGAGCAGCCAATACCAACCTGTGAGCACGGAACTTTTCACCAGAGACGTTGAAGGTTATATCTGAACCGTCCTCGTTCTCCAGAAGCATCCCGAAATGAGATCCAATATCAGACGCAGGGACGTGAATAGAATGTAACCGTGGACAGTCTATTTCAGAGACCACAACTCCCACTGTGCAATTAATCTTCAAACAATCGTCCTTGAGATAATCAGATGCTTCCAGCAGAGTTCTTCTAAAAAAGCGTTTGTATCCCCTGTAAAGAAACAGTGAAGTAGAGAGATCAGTGAGGGGATGATGATTCCTCTGAAAATTAAACAAGCACAGAAGAAACACACTATGGCGGGTTATCACAAAACTGAATGATTTCTTTTCATCACCAAACAGTTAACTATGTTTTGGGTCCTTTCGAAGTTCAAATCAAAAGACAAAGGCATCACTTTTCAGACCAGGCAACGGTTTATCTAAGAGGGAATGATCCCTATAAATGTAAACAAGCAGAGAAGAAAACAGGACGGTGGATTATTACAAAACTCAATGATTCCTTCTCATTACCAAACAATTAAACTATAGTTTGGTTCTTTCTAGTCCAAAATCAAAGCCAAAGGCACCACCTTTAAGACCAGACAAAGCTTGAACTAAGAGGGAATGATTCCTCTGAAACTAAACAGAGGACAAAACACTATGGTGGATGGTGTACAAAACTGAATGATTCCTTTTCATTACCAAACAGTTAACTAAGTCTGGTTCTTTCAATTCCAAAACCAAAGCCAAAGACATCACCTTTAAGACCAGACAAAGGTTGATTCCAAACCCTAACAACAAAAGAAGCTAAACACAAAACCATCAAGAGACGAAGAAGACGAACCACATGCTACCACGATACTTGAGGGTATAAGGACCGCTCTCAAGAGCACGATCAAAGTGACTATGAACCTTATGCTTCCCTTTACCACTCTGATCAAGCAAAGAAAGCTCAAACAAAGCCCTAACATCGGTGCCATCGCTAGCTAAGGCGATGAAAACAGAGACATAAGCAGAGTTATCCTCAGGGTTCTTGCCGTCGGGGTAGAAATAGATTGCCCACTCGTATCCGCCGACGGTGAAAGTGTCGCTGGCGATGTGTTTTCCGATCCCGATTCCTTTGGCTAGAGAGTAGCCTTTGATCGTGAAGCTGTGAGATCCGTTTATGGTTTGGGTGACGGAGAGAGAAGTCGTCGTCGGTGGTGACGGCATTCTCGGAAACTCGTCGGCCTTTGTGAATTTTTCTGGGAAAATATTTTTTTTTTTTTGTTTATTTAAGACAGACGAACGGTCCGATACGGACCAATAAAGTCACCCACTTAACCAGATATGTTCGATTTGACCAAAAAAAATTTTTTATTGGATTTTATTTCTGGCTTTTTAATGTTGTAATTGTAATTTGGTCTGTAGGATTTCTTATATAATTTTTAATCAATTTTAGATAACAAAAAACTACAATATAATTATTTTCCATGCAAACAAAATTAAAATGTATTTCTTCTTGAATAAGAAAGCATGTTATTTGATCACACATTAATCAACTGTTCAAACTGGCTAATTGGAAGAACTTACTAGTAGCCAGAATAACGAATTAAAAAAAATTCAAAAATATTTTTTGTCCATTAAAATACCAAAAAAACATATACAGTAACTATATCAGTTGAACTCTCTAGAATACGGTTGAGCATTTAAATTTGTTTTGATTCGTTATTCGTTTCGATTCGATCAAAAAAATCTAAATATTCGTAAGTCATCGAAGCAAAATAAATCTTAAAATTTAATATCCGTTAAAAATAAATCAAACCACAAATACTAAAGAATTTAGAGCCGAATATCCGATCCGCTTCGACTTTTATAAAAATAGATATATATACATAATTAAATATATAATTTTATATAATTATTATTTTAACATATATTTTTATTAAATTTATTTCTAAATTTACTTATAAAGGTATTAATTTTTTTAAAAATATATTAAATTTTTGTAAAAAATACATTTTTTTTAAAAAAATGTGTTTTATTAGTAATCTATGTTCAATTGATTACAATTTTTCAAGTAAGTATTTTTATCAATTAGTCAAACTACACAACAGTTATGTATTATACTCTATATCGAATTCAGCAAAAAAAAATGCCCTAAACCAATGTTTCAAAATTTTGTAAGCAGTCACGGTTCTGGATATTGTTAGTGCTTAACACTCTCAGTAGGCACGAAGGAGATAGGCACTGAATGTGGATTTGGTTATGAGTGTGGGTTTAGGTTATCCAGACGGGATCACTCAAAATGAGTTTTCTAATAGTCTGAAAATCGTAAAAAACAAGAAGAAAAGTTGACACTTCTAAGCTGATCAATTCATCAAGAAAGACCTATTCATCTATCTGCTATGCAGATAACATTTCTATTATTTGTTTCATCCCTAATTAATATGCAATAATGAGGCTATCGTAAAGAAAAACATTATTAATTAGAAGTTGTGATGTTTAAAATTTCATAGTATATAAATAAAATTTTGGTAAAATAAGGAAGTGAAATGAAAGGAGAAGAATGTTGTGAAGAAAGGAGCACGACAGACATGAAGGTTGGTTAGCTTCCAAAGAACTCCACACGAAACGGTCAACACGATTCTTGTGCCTCTCCTCCCTCAGACATAAACTTACACATCACACATACGTACGTACGTATCCATACGTATGCGATACTTAATCAGATGATACGACTACACAATTTGTTATTACTAATCATTGTAATCTCATGAATATATGATATCAGATTCTAACTTATATTGCATCTACAGGCTTAAACTCCAAACTGTTGTATGATTGATTTTTTTATTTTATTTTAAGTATCGTGTACTTCATGTATTTTCAAGAAATATAAGTCTTTTTTTTTTACTCTTTTCCTAGCAATTGAGTATACTTTTGGGTTTAGATTTACTAAATTTAACCTAAACTAACCATCCAAATTACAATTAACTTAATTTAATAGTACCCCTGCCATGCATCTCATGTTAACAACTTCCAAAAGTTTTCTCTTTTTGGAAACGTTTATTAGTGCTCATCTTTTATGATTAAAAGATATTAAAAATAGGGATTCCTTATATGATTTCAGACGTTTATATTTAACGTACGCATTTCATTAAGACGTTTGTCACACTAGTGTTAATTAAGATATGTCATAATCATAACTAATTACTAATCTACAACTTAAAATTTAAGAGACTACATAAGAAAATAAGTAGTAATGAATACTAGCTAGTAACTACACACAAACATTCTCTTTGCACGTGCACCTAGCATCACACCTTCTTCCCATTTATACTCTCTTTCTTGCACCTAACCTGCTAACCATACGTTTGGTATAAAAAAGAATTCGAATTATAAAGAAATTTAATTGCATAGATAGCTATTATTATATTATGCTAATATTGATGGTATTCCAATAACAAGAAAATTATTTATATTATAATTTTAAAATAACAAAAAGGAAAAAAAGAAACGATTACCCCATTCACCTCGCGAGCTCCTTCATGAAACAAACGTGGCCTCGTCCGTTTTTCTACTTATACACCCACATTTACACATGTACATAAACACTCATAATAACATAAATTTCTAGATATTATTTGTTGTTCACAAGAAACTCTCATCAACTAAACCTAATTAATTAATGCTTGTTTGGTTATGGCTGATCAGCAGCGATCTAGCCACAACACCTCAGATTCTCGCCGGAAATCAGCAGCCGGGAGACGAACCTCACAACATACTACCACGTCATCGTTGTCTTCCGGCGGAGGAGCCATGTCGGCAGCTGCAACGACGGGGACAGGAACGGTCTCGCCTTGTGGGGCTTGCAAGTTCTTGAGAAGGAAGTGTGTGAGTGGATGCATTTTCGCTCCACATTTTGGGTCGGACCAAGGAGCGGCTAGGTTCGCGGCGGTCCATAAGGTTTTTGGAGCTAGCAACGTGTCCAAACTGTTGCATCACATTCCGGTGAACCGTCGTCACGACGCAGTAGTCACGATTTCATATGAGGCTCAAGCTAGGCTCTCTGATCCTGTATATGGCTGCGTCTCAACTATCCTTGCTCTCCAACAACAGGTGAATTACGTACGATAGAAGATAACAAATGTCTATTAGTATATTATCTTCTTTTTTAAAAATAACTTTAGTTATTAACTTATAAATGAACAAAAATGATATTATTCAAGCCTTCGAATTTTGTTATCTAGTAAAGTTTGTAACGGTTAAAGTTGACGATGTGCGTATATTTGAAAGTTTCAGATAAACAAAAATATAAAAGTAACAGTAAAATGCATAGAATTACAACACTAAAGACAAAGTAAAATATTCAGTAATTTTGATTTGGTTTGATGCGCCTTAAGACTTTGTTGGTTTGCAGTAAAATTTCATCTTTAATTTTGTTTCTTTGACATCATATCTACATGTTTCCGACATATAAATACATGTAATTTAATGCTAAATTTTGACAAATATTTCTCAAGTTCTTTTGCCAGCTACAAAATTATTTACAAATGTAACAATAAATATAAGTATTTTTGTAACCATGAATATATTAGGTGGCCTCGCTACAGGCGGAGTTATCAGTGGTGCAATCACAACTAATAAACAGTAGAGTAGCAATGGCCAACGTTATGCAACAACAACAAAATCATCATCACCAACAACAACTAGTCGTTATGCAACAACCCGAATACTCCAACAACTCATCCGCCTCCACCACTCTTGCCGGAGCCGCCATGAATAGTTTCACCGCGACGGCAGAGGCAGCAGCAGCCGTCAGCTATGACGTCATGGCCCCGGCTAATTTAGAACATTCGTTGCAGCCTGTGCCACGGCATCAGCAAGGTAGCGGAAATCAGCATGAGGACGAGGAAGAGAGTGGTACTGATTTTTCGGTGGCGGTTGGATCGACGGCGTTGGCTTCGGAGGTTATATTTCCGGCGGAGGTGTTTCACCGGATGTGAATATATATAACTTGTCTTTAAGATATATATATAATATACATCGACCCCCTTTTATAATGTTAAGAAGAGAATAATATGTAGTATTTATATACCTATACGGTATACCAGATATATGATGACGACTTGATGTGAAATATTTTAATGAGATATCTAGTTTAGGTGAATAAGATAATTTTACTATGAGCTTAAACAAAAAGGAGATTTGTTTGGTTAAAAAAGACAGATATATTGTTACGTTAAAAATATTCTATCCATTTCATAAAATTACATATTTTAAAAAAAAATTGCTAAACAAAATATAAATTTATATTTTAATGCATTTTATCAATGATTAATTATAAAATTAGCAAAAAAGTAATCATATTTAGTTAATTCTTATTAGTTTAGAATTATAAGAAATAGATATTCAGAAAACTAAATATTTTTAATTAAAACTTAATATATTTTATTAATATGTATGAAAATTTATAATATATACATTTTAAAACGGAAGGAATAGTTAATGTTAAAGAAAACGATCGTGAAAATTTAAGAAGAATTACATGTGTTAACAACTGATGAGTTGTTGGTATAAATTTAATCTAGGACAACCTTGTGTGTGTTTTTTTGTAGTATAGGATTTTGCATTTGTACCATCAATTATAAATTTATAATAGCTAGAAACAACATGCAATGTTCTCTCTCTATATGTATATACTGTAACGGAATGTTCCATATTTTTATATATATTGCAGTGCCCACTTTTGTAATGCATTTTTTGATTGTTTTACCACTTTTGTAATGAACTTTTGGATTGTTTTAAGAAGCATGCATTGCGACACAACTTGTACAATCTTCTATTAGTGCAACAAATCAAAACCGATATATTTCCTAAACTGATTTATGAGTGATTCTTTCATAGTGATTGACTGAGATAGGAGGAATAACACAATAATGATTTGTATCTGAAACATAAAATCCTCGATAGGGCTGGACCTGGGACAAGCCCAATGAAACATTGGATTTGAATCCCGAAATTTTCAAATATGTTTACATAGGAATAAAATCTTTGAGATTATGACAAAAACATTTGTTGCAAATAATTTTAAAAATGTTAATTGCCTCCTAATTTTCAGATCCGGCTTGAACCAATAAAAAGCCCATTAAGCTTATAGTATAAAGTAAAGTTTTAAGAAACCCTAGCTAATGGTACGTATATATATATAGCTTATATGATATCTCTACATTTCTATCGGCGTTTCAGACAAGAGGTCAGTGATTTTCAGTCTCTTGTTTGTCTGTTCTGATAGGCGCTTAAAAGAAGAGAAGATGATGAAGAACGTGAAGAAGGCAGCGCCAGAGTTCGCGACATCTGAAACGTTCGTATGGTGGGACATGGACACCTGTCCGCTCCCAAATGGTTATGATCCAAGTCGGGTCGGACCCAGAATAGACACGGAGTTGAAGAATCTAGGCTACAACGGTCCGCTCACCATCATTGGCGTTGGTAACCTGGAAGGAGTCCCTCATGACTTCCTGAGAGCGCTCTCTTCCGGTGGAGTCGTTATCAAACAGCTTCAACTAGGTAAAGCTCTCTTTCCTTTTTCTTTTGTTTTTTTTAATAATTTCAGATTCAGAAAAATTGAATCAATTTGGCATGCAGGATCCGACATGATCCAGTGTGTGGTTAGGGCTTTATATTCGTCTGAAAGTCATTTTGAACCTCCGTTGACAATGATGGTCATAACTGCCGTCCATGCAGATCTATTGGAAGAAGTCGTTTTCGTGTTTCATAATCGTGGCTCCTCTTACAATCTTCTTCTGGCTTATCCATACGTTACCGAACATGCAGACCCAGAGCCTTCATTCATACTAGTCGACAACTTTGGAGAGTGGGTCTGGGATAGGTTTGGCTTACTCAAAGGTATGTTTCTCTCTCTCTCTACAGTACCACCAAGTTATTAATCATTAACTATTAAATTATCTGCCAGGGTCTGCCAACAATGAGACGAGGAGACATGACACTGGCTGTGATATGCATTTTTGCGGATTATGCCATCTCTCTTTTCACACCTTTGATGATTTCGCCACGCACCTCAAAACTCTCTCACATGCAGATAATGTAATTACTTGCCTCCTCTAATATTATTTTGTACTATTTTTCATCCTCTAAATCATTCTCTTTGATTCTCTTCCTTCTCCATCTTTAAAGATGGATAACTATCTTAGTTACCGTGCGGAGAAGTTTAACCGTGCAGCACAACTTTATGAGGCCTATAAGCTTCGACAGGCAAGTTTTCTTTTCTTATTTTCACAAACAATTAATATATATATATATATATATATATATCTAATCTCTCACTCCGAATATACCAGCCTTTTCTTGAAAAATTGGAGGCAAAAAGACAAGATTTTCTAGAGTGGGCCAAATGTTTCCAAGATGATGATGATGATCCAAAGACTGAGAAGGCAAGTTAGACAATTATGACTAAGACATTTGCATTTCTCATTTTGGTTTACTGATGACTCTTTTTTTTTGGGTGCTACAACATTGCAGTTGGAGATTGAAGAAAAAGCTGAGTGTTCCCTTCCAAAAAATGCTACTACCATGTCATCGTAGAGTTGCCTCTTTTATCTTTATGAAAAAGAGTTGTCTTGTTGTTCTCTAAAGGCCATTTCGTATGGTTTGTTTTACTTGTACTATTTGTTGCTGTTTTCAAGTCTTGTTTTTAATTTTATGTTTAGCTAATACTTTATCGACTTGTTAAACTTCATCCAAATATATATGGAGATCGGATATTGTAACAGCATAGTATATGCTCGATCAGTTTTTTTTTCATCTAAATTGTTAAAAAGAAGTACAAATTTGAAATCACCCTTAATTCTCTTCTAATATTACAATTCAATGCCACTGCCTTTATTAAAGGACACTTTTAGCATAATTACTAAACTACCGAAATTTATGTTACCTTGCAAACCTCCTATACCCTTTTTTGACAATTAATTATCGGTTTAGTTTTATCTACAGAAACATACCACATTTATCCCAAATTTAATTATATATACTTTATATCCCAATTTTGTACTGTTTCAATGCCATAAATGTATCAGTTTGGTATTTTCAACTTAATGAAATAAACCAATTATATCCAAATTGTGTACGTGTTTCAATGCCATTAATTTATTGGTTTGGTATTTTTAACTTAATCAAATAGAGAAATAAATAATATAAAATAAAATGATTACATGTTTCCATTCATTATTTTTGTTACATTTATGAGTTTCTCGTTTTTTTTTCCTTATATTTGCAAATTGTTTGTGATGATTTGGACAATGTATTGAAATGAGTCAAAATGTTAAAGCATATTAATAGATTTTTTTATTCAAAAAATTTAAATTTATAATTCCGTATATTTTTGATATCAATAACATTTAAAAAAACATTTTCTATATTTAAGCAATATAAACTATTAAACAATATATTCTGTTAAAATCACCTTGCCCATCACGTCCGATTTAGCTAACAAACCAACTATTATTAACCAAAGATCTTAATCCAATTAATGGATGAAATTTAATCCTTGCTAATCATGTCGATATTATTTAAGTCGCCAATATATTGTTTTATATTCTTTTAACAATAAAAAAATGTTTATTATCAAATCTTTCAAAACACGTATATTTTTTTTCCATGTATTCAAATCACAAAACCTAATGGGATGAATTATTATGGCCCAATAATTTTGTATTCTCAGCCCACTTGTTACTTACAAAATTTCGTTTTATGTACGGCTTATAATTATCAAGTTTTTAAGTGTTTTTCTATGATACTTATTAATTATACAACATCAATTTTTAAAATATATAGTTACAATTTTAAAGGTATACATTCAGTAATAACATAACAATTTTAAAACTAAAATGAACCCAAAATTTATATTAAAAATAACAACTACGAAAGAAAACATGTGTATGCATGTTTGATACGAAACCTATGTGTGTACAGTTTTATCTTTTCTTTTATTGCTTTTGATTAGATGATGTAAATATTACAATTACTAAAATGAACGCGTTGAAAAACTTAAGAAACTAATTATAACTTAAAATGATCAACTCACAGCTTTCGTAACAAACTCAATTAACTCTCTCTTTATGTCAACGTCTGATATTTTCTGAAGTAAATTGAAGAATTGTAGCAATTTAACGAATTGTCTGATGACTTTATGATGATAAACTTTCTTGATCATTTGTAGTTCATTGGCTAACAAATTGTCAAATTTAGTAAAAGTTCTTTCTACAAGTGAAAGTCCTAAACGTGTACTGGAGTTTTATCTTTTCTTTTATATCTTTTAATTAGATGATGTAAATATTACAAGTAAAGATTAACGAGTTAGAAGGCTCCAGAAGCTAAAGTTGATGTGGCCTACTCACAGCTCATTGGCTGATTTTTCTATAAATTCACATGCGTGTTGTGTCTCGAATAGATACCAAAAAATATTACTAAAGAAAAACCCTAAAAAAAAAATAAGAAAAGAAAATGGAGTCAATTATTCCTTATGATATCCAAGAAGATATTCCTGATGATATCAAAAAAGAAATTCTGATACGTGTGCCTCTTAAATCTTTGCTTGCATGCAGTTACGTCTGCAAGAAACTGAAGACTATTATCTGTAGTGAAGACTGTAAATATCGTTACTTGCTACGCTCCATGACAAGACCCATGGATCCAACTCCACATTCATTGTTTCACAATGTTTGTCAAAATGAGGATCCTTTAGGAGAATGGAAGAGTTCTGCACCCGTCCGAGGCGTGGTCTGCCTTCAATCATCAGCTAGTTTTTTTCTATGCAATCCCATTACCAACAATGTTCTGCGTCTACCAGATATCGAAGGGCTTGGACCATTCTCCCGAAACTGTTTTTTGGGATGCGATGAAGCTACTGGTGTATTCAAGGTGTTATTGCCAAGGCTTTATAATGAACCTCTAGTTTACACGGTAAGATCGGGTGGTCAAGAATCTTGGAGACCGATCGCATGTGAGCATCCTCATATTGTAACCTTCTCTTGTGCACTGTGTAAAGAAGGAGTTTTATACTATGCAGCTAGATCAGGTTTTAAATCTATAGTCATGTGCTTCAACGTGAATGCTGAAACGTTTCAATGTCGTCCATTGCCTATGGGAGTCATACTTCGTGATGATGCTACACTAATGAACTATAACGGGAGAGTTGCCTTGGTGAATAATAAATCAAAGAGAGGAGAGTTTCAGATTTGTGTTAGGAACGAAGTTTCAGGACAATGGGAGTTCCAGCAACTAGTGATTCCTGGTTGGAGAGACACTGTTGGGAACAATAGGTTCTTTTCTTTTGTAGGTACCATTGGAACAGGAGAACTTGTTTTCACAGCACCATCCTTGGTTAATGATGGATCAGAGACTGTCTTGCATTACAAAACAGACCCACCAAAAGGAAGCAGTGGATTCAAAATGTATAGGATCGAAGCAGATAATGGAGGTTCGTATCACTATGTTCGAGCCTGCTTCAATCATTTCGATTCTCTTTTTCGTACTAATTAAGGAGGAACAAACAGTTTCGTTTGATTTGTCTCTAAGTTTCTCAAATAATAATAAATAAATATGGTAGTTTTCTTTGGACTGTTTGTTATTCAGTCATCTCTCAAATAATAATAATACATAGTAGTCTTAAGGGTTTGTTTTCATTTCTATTTTCGTTGATCTAATTTGTTATGTTAATGAATAATCTTGTTTTATCAGTTTCAGACCTTTATTTTATGTGCTCTTATTTGATCTATCAAATTCTGTTATTATGGACCAAACTAAGAGTTATCAGTTTTCAACTTTCTTGATTACTTTTAGCTCATTGGCCAACAATTTTAGTATCCTAGCTACTTCAACATGTAATTGTTATAATGAAACATATAACTCTGTTAAGGCTTTACGTCTTTCCCTCAAAGTTCTTTATATAAAGATTAAATGCTCATTGGCCTCAAAGACGAAGCAATGCGTAACGATGAACCAGTCTACATATATTGACCAATGACTAATATTTGACAAATGAGTAATGACTAGAAAGAGTTCTTCACTAAATGCGTTTCCGTGGCAATATAATATTTTTTTGCAATGTCCACAGTTCCATACATAATGTATAGAACCTCGTCATCATGTAAATCTTTGCGTTACATGCATAACACGTGTGTGTAAGTAAAGTACGCAATACAATGAAAAAAAATCCTTCATGGTATTAGATCACTTCCATCTAGTAAGAACCCATAAATCAAACAAAAATTATATTATTATGTTAATGTTAATTATTTATACAATTAACATTTAGCTAAAATGAAAAAGATATGTCATTCATGTAGGGTCATTTGTCCCCAAAGTTACTCAGAAATATCTAAAGAATTTCATTTGATAACTCCATCTCCTTTTCTCTCCATTTTCTATTTTTTCTTCTTCTTTTTTTATGATGAGAAACTATATTGATAACTTTCCAATGGAGATTACTCTTTACTCTTTTTAAGCTCATTGGCTAACAATTTCAGTAAATCTTTTCTACATGTGAAAGTGGAAACTCTTACAAAATCTTATATATATTCTTTAAACACATTGACTAACAATTTTGGTAAAGTTGTTTCTACATGTGAAAGTGAATCTACCACTTTATAAGATTGAAATCCTATAAAACATGAACGCGTTAGATAACTCATTGGCTAACAATTTTAGTAACTTCTTTCTACATGTTAAAAAGACTATCTATCACTCTATATAACTAGAAGGACCATTCTATAACAGATAAACGCGTAAGAATTTCATTCGCAACCAATTTTAGTAAACTCTTTCTGCATGTGGAAGTAATAAACATGTACGAAGAAAGAAAACTTGTAATGAGAATTTTATCTTTGTTTTTATAGCTTTGAATTAATTAGATAATATAAAATATTACTGGTAAAGATGAACGCGCTAGAAGACACTATATAATGATGTGCATCTATGGAGAAGTGAAATCTTAAAAATTATTATAATTTTGATGAGATTTAGATTTTTTTAATTAAATCTAAATTCAACTATCTTCAAATTTTATATCGGATTATATTTATAGAATCCAAAAATTATTTTAATTATAAATTGTATTATAAGTATGTAATCAAAATTTTGAAAATAAAATGAACCACAAAAACTTATAAAATTTATAAATGATTGTTTGTAAATGGTTATTAATTTATTTCTATTGTATAAATGTATATTATAAGGATGTATAAATCATATAAAATTATATCACTCATTTATTATATATTAAAAGAGAAATTATTTAAGTGAGTTTTGGTTACATGTAAGCTCATAGGTGAATTTTTTATAACATTGTTACTATTTTCAATATTTTTGATTATTTTAGATTTTAATTATTTATATCAATAATGAAATACATATTAATTCAACAAAAAAATTTCTGCAATTTTTTATATTTTAATACCTTATTATTATGCAAAAAAGAATGCAATTATTTTAATCATATAAAAAATTATTTTTTTTTATTTTGTAAAAAACATGTAAAAACATATTTAAAAAAAATTAAAATAAATGGAAAACAATCAAAGAAACATAAATAAAATAACATTGTGAAACATTATATATATTTATTTATATAATATTATTACCTACAAAAATTGCGAAAAAACACCTAGTTATAATTTAAAGTGATCAACTCATAGCTTTCATAACAAACTCAGTTAACTCTTTCTTTCTGTCATTGTCAGATATTTCCTGATGACTTTATGATGGTAAATTTTCTTGATAATTTTAGTTCATTGGCTAACAAATTGTCAAATTTAGTAAAAGATTTTTTGGGAAATTGTAATTCTACCACAAGTTTAATATCATTTTGCAAATTTACCTTTAATGAATGACAATTTTCAAAAATACTTAAATTTTTTGATGAAAATAGATTTAATTAATTTTTCTAAATATTTATAAAAAATTTAAAAACTCAACCTCACTCTTTTAACACTAAACTCTAAACAATAATCAATAAAATGTAAACTCAAATATTAATATATTTTTGATAATATGTATTTTTACAAAGTGTTACCTAATTTATACTATTCTCGGTAATTTCTGAAGTTCTTTCCACATGTGAAAGTAGTAAACGTGTACTAGAGTTTTATCTTTTCTTTATATCTTTTAATTCGATGATGTAAATATTACAAGTAAAGATTAACGCGTTAGAAGGTTCCAGAAGCTAAAGTTGATGTGGCCTACTAACAGCTCATTGGCTTATATTTTCTATAAATTCACATGCGTGTTGTGTCTCGAATAGATACCAAAAAGTATTACTAGAGAAACCCCCCCCCCCCCCCCCAAAAAAAAACAAGAAAAGAAAAATGGAGTCAATTCCCGTTCCTATCCAAGAAGATATTATGATACGTCTGCCTCTTAAATCTTTGCTTGCATGCAATTACGTCTGCAAGAAACTGAAGACTATTATCTGTAATGAAGACTTCAAATATCGTTACTTGCTACTCTCCATGAAAAGACCCATGGATCCAACTCCACATTCATTGTTTTATAATGTTTGTCAAAATGAGAATCCTTTCGAAAAATGGAAGAGTTCTGCACCCGTCCAAGGCGTGGTCTGCCTTCAATCATCAACTAGGTTTTTGCTATGCAGTCCCATTACCAACTACTTTCTGCGTCTACCAGATATAGGAGGGCTTAGACTATTTTCCCGAAACTGTTTTTTGGGATGCGATGAAGCTACTGGTGTATTCAAGGTGTTATGGCCAAGGCTTTATAATGAACCTCTAGTTTACACGGTAAGATCGGGTGGTGAAGGATCTTGGAGACCGATCGCATGTGAGCATCCTCATATTGTATCCTTCTCTTGTGCAATGTGTAAAGAAGGAGTTTTATACTATGCAGCTATAACCCGTCCAGCTCTTGCACTTATAATAATGAGCTTCAACGTGAGTTCTGAAGCGTTTGAAGTTTTTCCATTGCCTGAGGGAGTCGTATTTGGTCATGATTCTACAATGGTGAACTACAACGGGAAAATTGCCTTGGTGATTAACCCAAAGCATTACAATGGAGAGTTTCAGCTTTGTGTTAGGAATGAAGTTTCAGGACAATGGGAGTTACAGCGACTAGTGATTCCTGGTTGGAGACACAATGTTGGGAACTATTTCCTTTCTTTTGTAGGTACCATTGGAACAGGAGAACTTGTTTTCACAACATCAGCCTTGTTGGTTGATGGATCAGAGACTGTCTTGCATTACAAAACAGACCCACCAGAAGGAAGCAGTGGCTTCAAAATGTATAGGATCGAAGCTGATAATGGAGGTTCTTACAACTATGTTCGAGCCTGCTTCAATCATTTCGATTCTCGTTTTCGTACTAATTGAGGCACAAACAGTATCGTTTGATTTATCTCTAAGTTTCTCAAATAATAATAAATAAATATGGTAGTTTTATTTGAACTGTTTGTCATTCAGTCATCTCTCAGAAAATAATGATACATAGTAGTATAGTA
>CAJHQQ010002208.1:0-70254 GCA_905132885.1 Moricandia moricandioides
CCTCAACCGCAACACCAAGTTCAAAAACCTCAGCACACATGTGAAAAAATTGGAGAATCAAGCGATGCAAACAAGTGAGACCATTAGGAGGCATGAGAGCTTGATTAAAGAGAAAATAGAGGCTGGACAGAAGCACCACGTCAATGCATTGATTGATGATGATTTCTGGCATGAAGTTAAGAGGGAGAAGCCCAAAGACAGCGATTTGCGTGTGGAAAATTCCATGTCACTCGGCCCTTCTCATTCGCATCGCTCAACACCAATAAATGAGCATAGGTCGACGGTGAACCCTACAGAATCAGTGGCTTCGTCTGAATCGACTAACATCAATCGACACTGAACTCATAACATCGATCGACCCTATGACCTCCGCATCCATCGACATTGCGACCTCAGCATCGGTCGACAGATGAGGAAACCAGTTCGACTGCCGAACCTCAATGCAAGTCTGATTGTGCGTCCAACTGTGACAGTCTCATAACATAATACAGATACGTCTGAAGCTATGGATCTTGATAGAGAAGATGAGGGACACTCAAAGAGGAGGCAAAAGATCCCCAAACATCAACGCAGAGAAACCAATGAAAAGGAGATGGATAGCTTTGCTAAAAGAGTTTTTAGAATTCCTCTAGATATTTCTTTTGATGAAGCTTATTATACTCACATATTGTGGATATTTTTCAGGGAAACAAGGGACACACATGATGATATAGAAATAATGTTCAATCATCTCATAGAGAAGATGAAGCAGAGGACTTGTCTGAAAAAGAAAAGTGATCCTGGAAAGCACGCAATCCCATGCTTCATCAAGGGCCACGAATATCCCAATGCCCTCTATGATATTGGATCATCAGTGAGAATCATGCAATAATATATGGCAGAAGAGCTGAACCTAAGAGTGTAACCCTCATACGATTCGTTCACGTTTGTAGACTGCTCAAGAGTAAACTCAGGAGGGATGGTAAGAGATGTTCAAGTGCAGATCACCAACACCCTAGTTGTGACACCCCGATCATAAATGACCAGAAATGACACGGTCCATGCTCCCCGAAAGCCAATCCAAGGTTCCCAGAATATTTCCGAGTTCCTTAGACTAGCAATCAGAAAACACCAACATTCCTACTGGACATCTCCCGAGGCTTTTCAACCCACCCGAGAAATACCCGATAGTTGGTTCATCCGGACAAGGACTAATATCATATGGAACTCGTACTTTAAAAATATTCTTCATAAATTATATATTTATTCATTCAAAATCATCACAAACAAATGCTATAGATTAACCTCAAAATTTTAAGAAAACAATATTTATACATAAGATAGTTTAAAACTACTTTGCAAGCATGATAAAACTACTGCTGGCTAATGTTGTTCCTTTCCGTCCAAAGTAATGTCTTCCGCCTACTGGTTACCTGCATCACAAATAAGTCAAGCAGGTAGGTTGGTGAAAGGCACAAGACGGGTCATGAACTATTCATGAAGCTGGTTGATAATCTTTGGACAGTTTTCGACTAAAAATATTTGTTGTCAATTAGTTCTCGTCCTGCTCTTGGATAAACTCGTCCAGCTTGCGTAAAAATCCACCATAATGATTAAAACTTGACCATAACTCTCAAGGGAAGGTCTTTCGACTGCATGACAGTCCCGTTGAGATATTATTTAATCGGGTCGATTTTATTTTTAAATCTGGTCGACCAACTCCGAACTGGTCGAGCGGAAATTTTATCGATCAAATATTCATTGGCTCATGAGGGTTATTAAATTCTTCCCCCTCAAAAGAATTCGTCCCAGAATTCTCAAAACATACAGTTGGACACCTTACTGGACATCTAGGGTATCTGAGAAGAGTTCTAGGTAATCAGCTCTGAACTTATCTTCATCCTCCCATGTGACAACAACTTTCTGTCGCTTGCCCCAAAATACCTTAACTTGAGAAATCTCTCTGTTATTCAATCTATTTATACGATGCTCGCCTATACGCAAAGGACCTTACCTTCAAGATAAGTGTGGTTGGGTTGAAGATTCTTTGGTCGTTGTGGCTCAACCATATTCGGATCCGGAATATGCTTACACAACTCTAGCAATAATTATGTACGGACCAATGTAGTGGGTTGCCTATTTTCTAAATTTCCCAGACCGATCCCTTCGTTTCTGGGCAGCTACTTTCAAGAAGACTAGATCATTCACTGCAAAGATGAATTCTCTTCTACCGCGGTCAGCATACTTCTTCTGACGGTCTTGACTTCTTCATATTTTCTTGAATTATCCTTACTTTATAGGCAGCCTCCTCTACTATCTCTGGACCAAGTATTCTTTGTTCACCAAGTTTGTTCCAACACACTGGTGTTCTACAAGGTCGACCATACAGAGCTTCATACCGTGATATACCGATACTTGAATGGCAAGAATTTCTAACTCTGATAACAATTCATTACTGCAACATAACTCTCGTCAACTGCGGTTTACATACTTCTTTTGACAGCCTCGAGTCTCTGAATACCATCACTTGTGAAATCCTTCTATCTGCCTTCCTCGCATATCAACAACATGCAAATGTGGAACGTTAGGTAATGTGCCATACTGGAGGTAACATCTTGGGTCTAGTCAATCTCAACTTGATTGACCGTGCAACAATCAAACAAGAACATGCACGATCAATCACGCTAACATGATCCAAACCAATGGTGCTACTCTCAAATACACAAACTCACCCATTCCCAAAATAAATTCCCTTAAGCTTCTATACACCTTTAATCTATCTGAGACCATCTTCATAATATTCTGAACAACTCAATCCCTCTGATGTTTCCTATTTCCAAATCTGGTAAGGATCCAACAAGTCAGTCTATTCAAGCTCTATTCAGCAATTGAGTACTCTTGTACGTCGTCTCCAGAATTTCTATATTGATACATCCTCTGATATCTTAACAACCTTGGCATTTCCATTTGCCTTATGGTCATACATTTTTTTTCATTCATCAATCTCCCTCGGGGTTCTTTTATCATCTCCTTTCTAATCATCATGCTTAACTTCAGGTAGGAGTTAGGTTCCTTCTCCCATGTCTCCTCTTACTGAATTTGTACATGGCACAGTTCTCATATTATTGTCTGAAATTCTCTTCATTAAGTTCCTTTCATCTTTTCCCTAAGTTCTCTTTCTTCAACTGAGTTCCTCGGATACAAATGAGGAAGCCATCTTTATTTACTATTTCAATCTTGGAGACTCCATGTTCTCTCTTGATAAGACAACCATATTAATCATTCTGATTCAGCTTCATGATTATTGAGTTCCTTCTCAATATTGACACCAAATTTCCCCTTCATTAGAGAAAAATCAACTAAATTTTCTTTTCGTAGGACTTCTTGAATCAGTGAACACTTGCATCCTTACTCCACACTAAACGGATTGCAAAAACTTGATCTGCAATAAAACTGCAGCCAACTCCAACTCGTGCATCCAATAATTTACCTTATCCTTCTTTTACTCCCTTGATACATAGACGATTACTTTATCGTCTTTCATCATCATTCACCTAACCCAACACACGATACGTCCATGCAATAAGATATAGTAGAGACTTCTTCTAACTGATTTCTTACTTCATCAATACTTTTACTCCATTCCAAGGTAACACCATTCTCAGTCGATCAGCTCAGCGGTTGATAAGGTTTCTAACTCTTGAACAAACTTCTGATGGTAACTGGCAGATCCAAACAACTTCGAATCTCGATAACAGAGATTGGACACAACAATTTTGTAATAGTAGCACTCTTTTCTAAATCTGCATCAACTCCTTGTTCAAACTTACTGACTAAGGGATCCAACTTACTGACTAATAGAACGTGCAGCGTCCATCAAACGTCCTTGAAACAAAAATGCAACTTGCGGCTGATCTTAACCACTCCTCAATTCTAGAACTTGATACTTGAACCTAATGATCATGTTCTTGATTTAACTATAGTCAAACATAACCGCAAACTCTAGTTCTTCTTCTTTACCACTGACCTGGGTACACTCCATGGCAATGAACTAAATCGAACAAAAGCTTTCTCCAAACAAATCGTTTATCTGCTACTTTCCTCGATTAGAACCACTTGCTGAGATATCTAGGCTATTGCATCGAATCCAAGTTCAAGATGCCTACTGAATATGTTACTTCTAGTTGTCGACAATCCTTCTGGCGCCTTTAGCATATCTTTGAATTCTCTAATTATCAGACTGTCCTCTATACTCTGCTCATTTTTATCTTATGTGTTAACAATACTCAAGATTATGGAATACTCGTCTTCATTTTTTCCAAAAGGTTTTTAACTCTCCAAGCTTGGTATGAGCGACGCTTCAACACTTGGTAGAATACATTGAGAGTTGAGAGTTGCTTTATCTCTGATAGATAAAGGAGAAGAGTCTATGAACTGAAGAAAGAAGGCATTGAGAGTTGTTTTGGAGCAAGTTCACAATCACATTCGGACTTAATCAGAATTCTAAACGTCAAGCTAAATTAACAGTGACCCCATTATTCTAATTCAGAAATGAATGATCACACATTGTGGAAGCGAGGGACTTATCAATGACCCCATTATTCGCCTACACTTTGTGAAGAAAAAGAAAGATGAACAAGATGGATTGTATCAGCATCATCGATTCATTAGACTAATAATAATGATGATGATGATGATGATAATAATAATAATAATAATAATAATAATAATAATAATAATAATAATAATAATAATAATAATAATAATAATAATAATAATAATAATAATAATAATAATAATAATAATAATAAATAATAATAATAATATTAAGAGATTAGAGAAGAGAGAAAGAGAGAGAAAATGGACCAGTGAAGACTTTATACCTGTGTATGCAGATTTGCAGGAGTGAGCCCATGTGTCCATTGATCAATACTCTAAGGGTAAAGTCTGCACTTTTATGTTATGCAAGAAAATGAGGTTAGTAGAGGGGTAAGTAAGACTAGTATTCTCTAAGTTGTTGGTAGAATGAATTTGGTTGCCATACTAGAATAAGATATATAAAGATTCTCTAAGATTGGAATTTATTTGTTGTGGTTGCAACATAGTAGAGGTGATAATGATAAGTTAGAGATTTTGTGAGTCCCTGTGTTTTCAAACCTCTTCCGGAGGTTTACCCTTATTTTGCTTGAGGATAAGCAAAATGTTAAGTATGGCGAGTTGATAGGGCCTGACATTTACCACTTTTAGGCTAGGATATCAGCCCTATTTAGAGTTTATTATATGTGTTTGGAGTTTGTTTAGAGTATTTTCAGGTTCAGGTACGTTTTGGATAACATTGGTGATTTAGAGCTTTTTGAGATGCAAAACTTCACAGACGCGTCAGAAGTTTAGCTATGGATGGAGACCTTTTTGAGCTGATCTTTGGAAACAAGTTAGAGCATTAAGTTAGCTTTCCAATACCACCAAATTGAGGTCCATCTGATGGTTAGATCTGAAGTTATGTCTGTTTTACTGAAGAGTGGTTCATCTTCCTTGCGAGAGGAAGCTTTCGAGGAGATGAAGGAATGTTGATCGACGGTTCACCCTTTGTGTCAATCGACGGTGATCCCAGAACATGGGCAGAGTATATTTTATGACCGACTAAAGCCCAAAATCCACCACAAGTCTCTCCTAATTTTCGGATCCCCTTGCTCCTTGACTTGGCTCTCTTATATATGCCCTTTAGGTCAATCGTCTTTCCTTTTCTGTCCCTGATTCGAGTCTATCTTCCTGAAGAAATATTCCTTATCTTCCATGATTACCCAAAAACTTAACATTTATCTTCTTTTCCATTTTTTCAGAAAATAAGTAGACCATCATTGTAATTGGGCTGATTCTCGTCTAAGATCGTTAGTGAGCCTTTTGTTGCGTTTAAGACCTTTTCGGGATGTTTTGTGACTTAGGCGTTTTTACGATTTTTTCAGAAAAATCGCTTTTCATAAGATGTTGGTTTCTGTAGCATTGGTTCCACAAAATAATAAAACCGTTCGTATAGTCGAGATAACTATGGTGTTAAGTTAGCTGTCACAGTTTTATACGACTGATTCGAAGTTTTTACGAGAAGACATGTCCTTGCTATTTTTTTCGCAAATCTTCAACAAAAACTCTAATCGAGACGAGATAAGAAGCAGTTCGGTCACAACCTGAGGTAAAATTGATGAAGAGGAGATGGTCTCATAGCCCACGGGTGATATGTGCTCAAATTACCCTAGAGCTACTGATTACTCTCTCAAATAAGAGGTTCAACTGTAGTACTTAGGTATCAAATCCACAGAGAGAGAGGGCACACAAAATTTTTGATAATCAACTTAGTTATGCTAGGAAAAGAAATACACATTAAGAACTAGTAAATCAGTAATGAGTTGATTGTAAGCAATTAAAAAAATAACTAGATCTAGGGTTATCAGGTAGTGAATTATAATGGATAGAAGCCAAGGGTTTTCAATCATAGAACACAAATTAAATAAGTAAAGATATAATTTATATCTATCTATTGCTAATCTCAGAGTCTACAACTCTCGTATGAAAATTTGGAATGACTTTCGATCGATGGTATGCAAAGGACATCGATTGATGGCTTTCTTAGTCAAGATTAAATGATCAGATTCGATATATTCACTTAGAATTACTAGAATAACCTCTCGATTATCCCTAGCAACTTAAGCTCACGAAGTAAAGAAAGGAAAGGATTCAAGACTAAGGGAAATGCTATGGAATGTATCAAGATAGAGTGAGTTCAGAATCAGGAATCTGGATGGAGACCAAAGCAATCAAACAAAGACATCAAATGCGAGCCGACGAAGTAAAACATCAAATGACCAAGATCGCAAGACAAATTAATCTAAGGAGAAATTGTCATCAAGGAGGAGCATGTCGTGAATCTGAGCATTTGGACATCTAAGAATTCGAGGATGAATTCTATTAAGAGGGGGGAGGGGGGGAGAGAATGTAGTGACCCTCCCGAAAGGGGTAAAATGGTCGAGATTGAAAAGGTCGGAATTTGGAGCCAAGCTTTTGGGGATCAAAGTATGACTAGGAATGTTGAGTTTTGGTCATATAAAACTTAACATGGTTTGATAAATTGGAAGAGTGTTTGAGCATCAACCTGGTGGTCGAGTCGCGAGCAATAAGGATCGATCGGGAAATTTTGAAATACGAGGTGGTCAAATAATTGATAGTGAGTGAACCATGAGTCGAATAAGATGCTCGACCATGTTAGACAATGATTTAGATTGATCAGAAGGACGTTTTGGAAGAATCACGTTTTTGGAAGCACGACGTTTCTTCAGCATGAAGTTTTCAGCAAACTTCGTATCAGTAAAATATTATTTCGTATACAAAATAATTCGTAAGAAGGATGAGAATTCAGCAGGACGGGAAGTAAGCACGACGGGACAACCCAAAGTTGGGCAAAAAACCTAATTTTGGTATTATGGAATTTCTCGGGGAAGCCGGAGGCTCGGGAAATATTTTATATCAAGTCAGAATTCAGTTAGGGATTTATTAAAAATATTCTGTGCATCATAACGGGAGCGGAAAAATATTAGGGATTGATCGCGGGTCGAAAATATGCCGGAATGACCGAAATCAGACGAATGGACCGAGAAGCACGACGAATGATCCGTGCATGGGATCAGGACGTGATTTCAAACATTTAACCAGATGAGTGTCAACAGAAGCTCGAGGTGTCACCGTGCATGAAGCAGTAGAATGAAGAGTGACAAGCACGAGATGTCGCCGTATCTGCAACTGAAGCATGTTGATCGACATGTGGAGCACGAGGTGTCGTCTAACATGCAATCAGTGCATGATGTTGGACATGTGGAAGTGGTGTGGAAGCATGCATGAGAGATGACCATGCAACCAGCCATGTGTGCGCCCGTGTGTCGCCGCGCATGCGGGCTGACACACAATCGCTCGTGTGGCCTCCCCTCACTGGCCAGCCACTTCTATATATACCAGCCAAGCCCCTTCACTTTCACTCATCCCACTCCACCTAAGGCAAAGCAAAAACTTCCTTAGAGAGAGAGAGAGAGAGAGAGAGAGAGAGAGAGAGAGAAAGAAGTAAGGTGTTTTAGAAGTATAGTCATTTTCAAAGATTGTTATTTTGCCAGGAAGTTCCGAAAGACTCTCCAGAAGCTAAGAAGGTTCTGTCCGAGTCCAGATCAGTCCAAGTCAGTTTATTCATGATTAAGCCAAGGTTCTGTCCAAGTCAAGGTCAGTCCATTCCAGTCCATTCAAGACGTCAAGTTTGGGTTTGGCCAAGTCCTCTCCGATCAACTAGCTGCTTATCGGCATTAAACATTGTGAGTTGGTTTGTTTGAATTTCACTTGGAATTTAGAATAGTTTTATGGTTATGCTTGAGTTCCACTTGGAACTTAGGGAATATCGAGTTGCATATAGACTAGAATGATCACGTTATTTCATGGTAGAGTCCTTAGGGTTATTTTATTTATCGAACCAGACTCAGTTTAGGACGGTCTAAGCTGAGATGAAATAGAATTAAGACTGAGTTAATAACATGACTAGGAGTAGGGCTAGGATTCATCATGTTTCCTATTCTTGCGTGTTGATATGGTTGAGTGCAGGTTCCCGTTATCTTTAAAGATAGTTTCATAGCAGGAGGCCGGACTATTTGGGTAATGGTTTGATTGAGTTGATTGAATGTTAGATTAGTTAAATGCTTGCTTGTTTAATTAATCTTTTTGATTGAGGTTAGCCAGCTCTTGGTAAGGGAGCGACTAACTGGTTGATTTATTTAGTTATGATATTGTTGTTTAGTTTATTATATGTTAGTACTAAGGGTCTTAGGCCATATAGGCCAGACTACTGGTACTATTGGTTTGTGTTGCTGAGTCGAGAGTCTAGTTAGGATCTGAAACTTTAGCCTTAGCCTAGGTTCTGGAATAAGGTTGTGTTGAGTGTGTGTTTCCGACAGCATGTGCGTAACCCGCCCATGCTATGCATGTTTAGGGGTTATTAGTGTTTCCTCGACCTCGTACCCAGCGGGTTTAAGGAAACCCCTTATTCGCTGGATCGGGAGACTCAGAGAGATGGGGTCGTGGCCTAAGGCTGACTGTTACACGATGGTATAACGTCCGGAAGTGAAAAGAATGTCTGTGGGCTGTCGCACGGTGACCCGAATGACTGTGGGCCACGGTCGGTTGAAAGTTCCTTCTACTAGCCTTTGTGGTAGGGAGATAAGATATTGCCGATGTAGAGGAGGAAGACGAAGTCACCAGGGCCCAGGTTAGAGTGTCGAGTTAGAGTGTTGTGTTTAGTAAAGGGTTATGGAACCCTAGGGCAAGTGTAGCACCGATATACGGTGTTGCTGGTTAGATCGACTCGTAGTTTGTTAGAGTATTAATATTGTGTTTGTGTTTTGTTGGTGATTGATTGTCTTGCATGTTTCTAACATTGAGTTCTAATTCTGGGTTAGGTACCGGATTAGACTTGGTGTCTCGTCGGTTAGTATAGGCCCGAAGTTGGCTGTTATATTGTTTGAGCGTTCCTAATGAAGGATGGTGGATATTGAAATCTATGCGGTATCATTGATTGGCCGATCATGTTCTTATCTGATCGTAGGTCGACCGGTTAACGATACTTGTATAGTCTAAGTGTCAAACATTACATGAGTACTGAACTCAGGCATATATATGTTTAGCTAGTGAGTGATTGTGTGGCCTTAGATTTGTTTGCATGCTAGGGCTAGATTGATTCTTATTTTGGGTTGTCTGGGTTAGTTTATAGGTCGCGGGTAGAGGCCGCCAGCTCACTGAGTAACATTAGGTTACTCATCCAACTCCGTTGTCCTTTTTGCAAGTCACTTTAGTAAAGATGATCCGATAGCTTGGTGTTGGACGTTAGGACCACCGGTGTAGATTTTCATGCCTTTTGTCAACGGTATTGTGATTTTCGTTGTGTTGACTCGATTTGGCATTAGGCCGGACCCAGTCTTGAATTATTCAATGTATGAATATTTCTTACTTTCAATAAAGTATTTGTTTTATATGCGAATTATGAGTACTCTGATATTTGACTAGTCCGATCTAACACAACGTTAGGTCTTGGTACGGGTTGAAAAGTCTTAGGCCTTGATCTAACGGAAACGCAAACTCTTGGTACAAGTTGAAAAGCCTTAAGCCATAAGTTAGCGGGACGAGTTAGTGGAAAAACTCGTAACAAATCTCCTAGAGCTATACGAAACATCCTTAATTTACACGAAATAAATCTCGGGGAGGGGGGGGGGGGGGGGGGGGGGGGCAACTCTTCACAAAGCACAGTGAAGGAAGTCGCACATTCTCAGGGTCAAATTTATGCGACCCATTGGTCCTAATTCCTCGCTAACAAATCAAACAATTTAACGTTCGAACATGAACAACAGTTTTGGCTGCGACCATGCTCAAACAAAACAAAACAAAACGTTTCTTTGTCGTAAGTTTAAAACAAAACCCTTGCGATGCCACACATCTTCAAGCCCGCGAACATTTCCAGCACGAAATGCGGCATAAGAAAGAAAAAATTAACCTTCGACACAGCGAGACGTCTCTGACACTCGAAGAACAGTTTTTTGTCAAAACTTTTCGAAACGGAGTGCCCACCTTAAAAATAGTCCAACCGTGACTATAAAACATACACACCTTCTTAAACACATATCCTTTGCGAAGATTCCAGAAGGTAATATCTACCAATAATTTTGTTGCTGATCACAACAAACTATCAATGTCCTAAACAGACTAAGCCATTTCATAGAGATAGCTCTCGAACACCCAACACAAGGGTAATAGCACTATAAAAGAAATCCAAAAATTTGGTCAGCACTTTTGGGAGAATTTAAAATTGTCCCTGTAGAGGTGCTCGATTCCTACCATACAAGTCGTATAAGCCGAGAAAATATCGTGGACTTTAAAGCGGGATGGAATCAAGTCGAAAGCGACACGGGAAACGTAAGCCGAAGTAGTCATCGCACCCCTAAAACCGTGAGTAGACCTAGGTCTTACCCTAAACCCAGCACACTGGTCTCTAACATCTCTAGGCATAGTATCAAACACCTTGAAACGAGATCCCAAAATTTGTCTCTTGGCTAATACTCAAACGTCTTCGGAAATCCAGCAGGTTTACACTCTGCAGAAAACTCTCGAAACAGACCACGAGTATAGTAGTTCACCAAGAGTTAGATTATGAGATGACAACACATACTCTTCCCTCTACATTCACAAAATACAAACGCGCTCTTATAACGCCAAACAAAATTCATTAAAAAAAGGTCACGAAGTGGCTGGGATCTGAATCCAAACGCTGTCTGTCCCGAACACTTAAATACGGCCACACTCGGCCAAAGTAAACGGCCAACGAGGCTAGTCTCGAGGACGACAAAGGTCCAATATACAATTCCATCGGCAGAAACATGCCCGATAATCTCTACACAACACACATGTAAACCATAAAGGTCTCACTGGAAAAGAGGAAGTAAGAACATTATCTCCGGAACGAACTACAAAAGGCTTGATCCCTTTTACAAGGGTACCTAGCAAGCCTTAACAAGGCGCAGCCCCAATCCTCCTGCATTCCGCTCTTGAAAGACGGAGTAGACCACTTTAAACGGACCTTCTCAACAATTGATTCCGCCTTACTTACCAAACCTGCCAAATCGCTTGCTAGATTCTCACGATTCTAACGATCTGGGGGGATAACTGATCGGTCACGATAGAATCAATGCTAGAAAACTCCCGAGAAATATTTCTTATCTAAAAGGAAGTATAAAACTAGGACAAAATCTTTGTGTAATTTGAATGAAAGAATTTATAAGCCAAGTTCTCGGATAGGATGGTCCGATCAGAACAAACGAATGTTGTGGTCAACGACGGTCATCTGGAAATCAATGTCTAAAATTGCGTTTCTGTACAAAAGCTTCTCGACACAATTTCGACAGATGTTCCCGAGCAAAGGACTCGAGAGAAATGGATCACGGGACCGAAAGAGCATTCCATATCGCCCGATCGGCGAGTTGGACCAAACAAGCAGTCCAACTCACCCGTTCGAGAAGTTGGACCGAGAAAACTGAGCAAGAAGTCCAACTCGACGAACGGGCGAGATGGACCAACATGTAGTCCAACTCGCCCGTTCGACGAGTTGACCCGAGCAAGCCGTCCAACTCGCCCGTTTGGTGAGTTGGACAAGGCACGCAGTCCAACTTGCCCGTTCGTCGAGGTTGACCGTACAAGCATTCCAACTCGCCTGTTCGGCGAGTTGGATCAAGAAAGCTGTCCAACTCGCCCGTTCGTCGAGTCTGACCAGACAAGCAATCCAACTCACCTGCTCGACGAGTTGGATCAACTCCTCCGAACTCGCCATAAGGTGACACGGAACAGATCTTATGCCTTCCGTTGAACCTCGACGTATCCTTCCCTCGTTTTGCCTCAAACGGAATTACCATTGGAGCTTTACGACAAAATCTGTGAAGACTCGGTTTCCCGTATGAAGTTCACGTTTATTGTATAAATCGAAAATCGTTAAATTAACACCACAGTTGTCTAAATTATACAAGAAGTGTGAACTTCCTCATTATATCGATGTTGATCAAGAAACGATCTTTCGAAGAAATTGTAAAAACGTGTCGAAAATGGCCCAAAGAGGCTTAAAATGCGGCTAAAGGCCCACTTGCGATTTCATATGAGATTGAGCCCAGTAACGATATGGCGGCATATCTTTGCTCACATGATAAGATAAGTGTCGCAAAATCAAAAAATAAATGTCAAGTTTCCGCAATAATGATGAAGATCGAGGAGAAAAAGGAATATTCCCGAAAAGCGATAAACTTGACCTAGGGGCGAAAAGTAAAGGGGAACCAACCTAGAAGGCATATATAAGGGAAGCTGAAGCTAAAGGCGCAAGGATCCAAATATATGGACCTAGAAAATCTTTGTTAGCTTTTAAGAACTTAGAACTTAGGTGGCTAGAAGGACATAGTTATACTCAGACGTTTCTCAATCTTTGTTAGACTCTACAACTCATTGCATTTAGAAACCCTAAGCTTTACTCTCGACAAGCTCGGTTTCTATGACTGGCAATCGATTACCAGATGACTTTTTTGTGGCAGTTCAATCTCTTGGTCCACTCTTTTAATTGAACTACGTCTGACTTGATCCTCGAAAGGAGTACGTAGGCAGCCTTTCTTAAGGTCTAGTCCCAAATCCTTCAAACCTTTTTCATCTTTTTTTTCTATTTCTAAGTTAGTTGAAGCCACACAGGTTTCTCTCGACATATGTGGTAGAGCTAGCAAACTTAGTCTCGTTTTACTGCTTGTGTTATACGAATTCCTTTGTTATCCCGTTTCCAAACAATCTTCATGTACGCTTTTGTCTCTGGAGCGCTCGTACACAAATTAAAAATAAAGATCTATTGTTTTCTAAATTCGTTTTGTTATCTTTTCATGTTTTCCAAGTTTACTTGATTACTTGTCGTTGTCTCTCGCAGAGAATCCGGGACCTTAGGGAAAGTAAGGGCCATCCTTCATGGGGGCCAGCCTGAGACCTGCGAGGAACCTGTCAGATCGGCGAAATATGCGGAAGCATCGCAACTTTTCATGGGGGTCAGTTTTTTCTTTTACCTTGGCCTTGTTTAAAAATAAAGATCTTGCTTCTCTTAATGTTTCTTCGGGCCAGCCTGAGACCAGCGAGGAACCTGTCAGATCGGCGAAATATGCGGAAGCGTCGCAACTTTTCATGGGGGTCAGTTTTTTCTTTTACTTTGGCCTTGTTTTTATAAAATTTTCCTCTAACAAATGCTTTTGTGCAGGGCCTTCAAGGGATGGACGAGGTCCTTAGGGCGAGCCATCTTGAAGCGAAGACGGATCAGTTCAAATCTGAGATGGCCCAGAAGGAAAATGCTCGTTTGAAGGACGAGGTCGAGGCCTGCCTTCTTTTCGAGAAAGAATCTGAGCGGGAGCGAGCACGTCTTCTCCGCCATGAGCGTAAAGCTTGTCGAAGGGAGATGGCTTTGATCATGAATGATTGTTCGACACGATTCACGGCTGACCTTGGAGAGTATCAGCGCGCATATAAGTCCTTCGGGGATTATCGCGAGTGTCGAGGTTCCGTTGTTTCTCTGTGGCGCACGCAGGGAAGCTGTAACACCCAAACCCGGCTGACTAGGCCGCGTTCAAAGCGTCACGTCGCTCGTTCCATACACTGACCGAACCTCTAGATTTTTCGCCCTTAATTCTAATTTTTGACTAAAGGCATGGGCTATCTTAGATCTTAGCTAAAAGACCATCTTAGTCATTTCCTAGCTTAGATCATTTCTATTTACACGCAGCGGAATATTCTTATCTAACCCTTGATCTAATCCAATCAAGTAATCGTCCAGTTCAATTGTCTAAAGACATGGTCAGTTCACTTAACTACCATTCAGCTTATAGAACAATCCTTGGACAGTTCCAGTCACACTGATCCGAGGTTCCATTCACCTAAACAATTCTACCAGCATCCTAACCAGATACTAATCTATCCATGTATATGATAATTCGTTACTTTGCCACCTCCACAGAACTTAGTAGTTCATCGGTCAAACTATTCCAGATAACTGAGTTAGTACATCCAGCTCATCGAGCTGATACACTTGAGCTGAGCTAGGAATGAGCTGTGCCCAACTGGTCAAGTTAGTAAAGCCAGCTCATCTAACTGGTACACTTGAGCTGAGCTAACACTGAGCTATCTCCAGTTTCCATGTACCTTTTCCAGATCTTATACACTTCGACCAGGTGCCTTGAGCTCATGTCCACCTACTTGCATATACATGAACCCTTCCCTTTGGTAGTTTGTCATTCAACCAACCATCCCCACTGACCAAGTTACCATAGAGAAGTTTTCAATGGTTAAGGATATGCTTCCAGCTCTTCTTAGCTCATGCACCCTCCAGCATCTCTTTGCCTTATCGTTAATCACGCTATGTCCAACCACGGGACTTACAAAGCTCATCAGCTCCTAATTCAATCAACCAACCACCCCACATGAATTAGAGCTGGTGAGAACTTACTCATATCTGATCAGCCATACTCAGGATACCATTTAAGACAACTGTCAACACTTAACCTCGGGGCCATACTCAAACCAATAAGGGCCAAACCTCAGGGCCATCCTAGGTCAGTCGGTTCTATGGTGATCAAACCCCTCGGTCCCAACCATCCAAAGGACCACCCATGTTACTGGTCCAAAATCGACCCCTTTCAAACATGCTCCAAAAACTAATTAAAATTCATGATAATTCATGATAAATCCGCACTAAGAGATTCCCGTGATCAGAATCCAATGAATCCACGCTGACCATATTGAACCCGAACCTGACCAGTCCGGACAAGGCCAAGGACTATGCTCCTGGTCCGGCCAAGTCTTGGTCCAATACCATTGAGTCTGAACCATCAGACACAACTAGAATATAGGAAAAAAAGATACAACAGTAAGGAAAAAGAGAAGATATGGATTTGGCCTTTACCAACTGCACAAGCCAACCAATCCATTCTTCGGTCAATCGGGCCCCTTTCTGTAACCGATCCATTGGGACTTGGTCTAATCTACTTGGAACGACTCCAGGCCATATCCAAATAGCCCATCCAAGCACAATGAAACCACGGAATTCCCCTTGACAGAACAAAGGTGAACCTATCCATGGCTATGACCCATCGGACCAACCGTCCAATCGTCCATGGACCATGGTTTATGGTTGGTTTCACTCGGACATGACTTTGTCTCTTAACCAAACCAATTACGACACCAAACCACACCCTTCCTCACGCAAATACAGAGTAGGAGATGAAGAAGAAGTATTGAAAAGCATAAGGAAAAGATCCGGATGTACTTGGGCCAAATCCAACCCATAAACCTGATCTTACCGATCAATGATCTATGGCAATGGTTTGCCAATAACATCCATTACCTGGAACGTCCATGATTCTAATGACCACGCATTTATCAAGTCTTATCATTCACTTCCATTAATGATAAGATCCATTCATGGATCGTGCATCACTTTCCACGAACTTCTCCCTTTAAGGCTATATCATCCTTTGAAAGTGAAATCCGGCCCTCTCTCTTCTTTCCTGGTGATTTGAGTGTGTTACCAGACTCAGGAGAAAGGTTTGATTGTTGATAACAATGATCAAAACCATCAGAAGGTCGTTCTCAACTTCCCCCATGATCTCTCTCAAAACAGTCTCCATATTGCCTTCACATGCATCTCGATATTGGATTATTGAATCCGAATCTCTCTCCTTTTCTCTCTGTATTTTCTTCTGTAAGTGAAGATCATTTTCGTTCCCAATGTCCTTTATTTATAGAGGAAGGCGTGGGTACCTGCCTAGGCCAAGGAGACACCCTTTTGTGGGTGAATGGGCACCTTTTGATCCCATTGCATCCTTTCGGCCATAACTTCTCCCAAATGCACCCTTTCGCCTATAACCATCCTATGGAAGATTCCAGATGGGCCTAAACCCAATCCTTGTGGCCCTTAACCGAGCCCATAGACTACCCAAGCCATTGGCCCAATGGCTGGACCTCCTGACCCATCCACGGCCCGGACTGGTCCAATTGCTCAAGACCATAACACTCCGTCCAGCTGATATGAGCTGACCCCCAGTTGGCCCAGCTGAGTGAGATAGTGACGGCTCAGGGAGCTGACCACACTCACTGTGAGCTAGCCCGAGCTATGTACAGCTGCATCCAGCTTCTTGTACTTAATACCGAGCTGCCGTAGTACTTGTCTAGCTGGTTTTACCTTATCCCCTTCAGTATTTGGTTAAGGTTTAGTCTGCTAATGCCCTTAACCATCCTTTTTGACCATGGAACACCTGTCTTTAGTTCATATGACCTGACTGGTTTGTTTCCTCAACCATGGCATGTCCCGACGGTCCTATCCAGGATCGGGGACATGACAGAAGCGATTACGACTTCAAGACCGAAGAGGCGATGATGTTGAGACATTTGGCCGATCATTCCAGAACAGAGTTAACAATCCCTAAAAGAGAGAAGAAGATTCAGGAGCATTGGGCCCCGATTCCCGTTTCTCCAGATTCAGAGGAGTTTGTACATGCAGCTCCAGGAGGGGATGTCGAGGTCGAGCATCGTGTGGACCCGTTGAGAGCTAGTGATACTCGATCAGGATGTCAATGTATGGAAACTTCGAATTAGATCCGTGAAGGGTATGTGTATTTTAAGGGATTGTGTTCCCTGTGTTGTATTTATGTTATTTTCTTTGGCCAAGTATTGACGCCTAAACTTACCGGGACTGGCCGTTTGTGGCTTTGAATCCCTGCCGCTCTGTGGTTTCCTTTTAATGAAATAGGTTTCATATAAATGGTGTATGAGTAGTGTTATGGATGTAGAGGGAAGAACGAGAGTCGTCATCTCGTTTCTAACTCTTTGAAGAATTGTTACGTCCGTTGTTCGTTTGCGAGTGTTTGAGAACTTTTTTTTTTGGTTTTTATGAACATACGAATGTAAGCGAAGAGATAAGTTTTGGGATCTCGTATCTGTTAGGTACTATTTCTTGGATTGATTGAGACCAGTGTGTTGGGTTTAGGGAAAGACCTAGGCTTACTTTTGTTTTAGGTTTTGCGGTGACTATTCCAGCTTAAGTTACCCATTTGGGTTTTCGACCTGGTTAGTCTGCGATAAGTTCTCGGCTTATATGACTTGCAGCCATCGGAAACCAAGCATCTCTCCAAAGACAATTTTGAAGTCGTTTGGAAGTGGTGACCAAAATTTTGGATTTCTTTTATAGCGCTCTATTATCCTTGTGTCGGATGTATGAGGACCAATCCTCTGAGAGGAGGTCTAAATGTTTGTTTAGAGAACGGTTGATGTACTCGTCGGGGCCAATCGACGAATGCGCTATAAGAACGAGCTTATGCTCTTTACCACTTGTTAATTTATACTCGCGGATGGACTGTTTTTAGGTAATTTGTTTCAAGTTTGTAACTATATTTTCAAATATTTTCTCAAGAAGTCTCGCTTTTATTTTCCTAGAATACGTTTTATGTGATCTCAAGTTGAGACTGGGGTTTAGTGTTTCCATTGGAGTTTGTTTTTACCATATGTCTAGAAGCCATATGCGTAGTAGTTTTGTTGAGACGTATTTTTCCGTTCGGAAGTTTCCTTAGTGTTTTGTTTTTCGAAACGTTTTTGCGTGTTTCAAAGATATTTGGTTGTTGTCGTGAAGACTTATATTTTTTCCGAAGGATGCTTTTAGAAGCATTCATAGTTTTGATGAGTTGGTTATTTGTGAGACCCAGTATTTCAAGCGATAAAAGAGATATTTGAGACCTTTTGGAGTCGTACTGCGTTTTTCTTATTATCGGGAATGTTTTAAAAATATCGACTACAGAAGCAACTTTTTTTAAAATGAGTGAGCTAGTATACGAGTAATCACTCCAGCAATGAACGTTACCGCGGTTAACGCTGTTGCCAACACCACGGCATTCAAGGAGGTGAAAATATGTTCTCCGCTTTTGAAAAGAAGTTGGACGAACAGGAAAAACTCATGGGATCTCTCGCTAAACAGGTCAAACCCTAACAGTGAGGACCCAAGTAGTTCGTCCTCGTGGAACCACTAGGGTTCGCGGGAGAAGACTCAATATCGCAACTCCACTTGACAGGCATGGTCACTCACGTGAAAATCCATCAAGACAAAATCCCAGCGAGACAACCTCTGCTAAAAAAAACTCTGAAAATCCTCCACCATTGGAGCATGAAAAATAGGAACACGAGAACAAACGTGTCGACTTGGTTCCCAGTGATCAGTCTGATAATTTAGAAGAAGACACTGACGTGCATCCGAGAAGGACAAGAATCCTCAAGGCTCAGGAAGACTCCATGTTCGACAAACTAATGATTTAAGAAGAAGAAAACATCTTCTGGATTAAACAGAAGAAACTAGCCGAAGAGCAGGCTCAGATCTCACGCAGAAAACACCGACAAGGTTGGAAGACCATTGGACATGATCTTGAGATTCGCGATCTCCGTGACTACATCACAAAACCAGCCATGGTATTAAAGCAGTGAAATTTCAGATTCACCATGCTACTAGCGCCACACACAAAATCGATCGACTAATCGAGGAGGCTCGGAAAACACCCTTCACGGCTCGCATCACTGATACCAGAGTATCGGATCCTGGAAAGATCAATGTACCCACCTACAACGGTACAACTGATCAAAGGCGCACCTACAAGCCTAACTGATCATGATGGGAAGGGCGAAATTGAGATAAAACGAAAGAGACGCCGGCCATTGCCGCCTCTTCGTCGAGAACCTCCAAGGGGCAGCAGTCGAGTTGTTTTCCCGACTTAGGCGAAACTCGCTTGGAAGTTTCTGCCAACTCGCTTCAAAGTTTCTCAAAAAATACTCTATTTTCATAGATCGAGAAACCTCCGACATCGACATTTGGAGCCTGGCTCAAAAGAAAGACGAATATCTCCGCGACTTCATGAACATATTCAAAATCGTCATGTCCAGGGTTAGCGGAATAAGCGACAAGGTGGCCATAGATGTCATCGGTTGAGTTCAAACATGGATGTCGTCGTGATCTTCCTCAGCTTATGTTTGGCTAAGAAGTAGAGTCTCGAATGTTTTTGGCGTCCCCAGATTTTTGCGGTTTCGTTCGGAGTCGGAAATCTGATGCCCAGATGATATGTTGACAGAACTGCCTTCATGGAATTTATCCAAGGTGTTCCCATGGTTACGTTACCAATAGCTAGGTGGGCGATGACCGCGAAGTTGAAAATCATCTTGACTTCGTTGGCCATGACCGGGATTTTGATCAATCTGAGAGTCATTGACATTGTGCCAGAAAAAGCCGTGAGTGGTCTTAGCGTTGGCGTGACTTCAGATACATAGACGTTCATCCTTCTGAGTGTGTCGCGGAAGATTACGTTAATGGGGCTTCCCATGTCTACAAGGACTCTTGCAATCTAGATTACGAGTGGATCACATTGAGGTTTGTTTATTCCAACGGTCTCGTATTCCTAGAAAGTGATCGTACCATTTGGGAAGTCTTGGGGCGGTGACTGATACGCGACTGTCTTGGCTTTCCGTTGATAAGCTTTTATAGAAGAGATGGTATCGTGGCAGTACTGCGATCCTCCGATGATCATGTTTACCCCTAGACGACTATTGTCGTTGCCTCTGTCATCTGCCATTCTTCCTCATTTTCCGTTCTCGCCCGATCGATTTCCTTGAGCACCATTTGCCGTCAGCCTTGCGCCGAGAAGTTTGCAATTCATGGTGGAATGGCCCTTGGTTTGGTGAAATTCACAGAATGTCGTTTCGTCGTAGGTCAAGTTTTGGGTCCATGTCTTTCCCGATGTTCTCCCTTATTCCGACGCGGAGTGGATGTCATAATTTTGCGCTTCCCGGATGTTTTCCCCCTCGTGATGGACGTACTTGTCGTTACAAGAAGTTTTCCTTTTCAGCTTCTGCTCTGATGCTGCGTCTTTCGAGGATTCACCCGTTTTTTAATGTTTCTATGAGAGGAATTTCATCTCCTCTTTGATTATGATGTAGTCCGTCGCTTTATGATGAGCATCCTGGATCGTACGAAGTTTTTCGAGGGTTATCCACTTTCTGAATTTTGACTTGTACCAGAGAGTCTTCCTGAGCGCATTGATAACCACCTTGTCGCTGATTCCGCTGACCCTAGACATGACGATTTTGAACCGGTTCATGTAGTCGCGGAGAGGTTTGTCTTCCTTATGGGACAAGCTCAAAAGATCAACGTCAGAGGTTTACCTGTTCATGAACATCGAGTTTTGCTTGAGTAATTCTGAAGCGAGTGGGTCGAAGCTTCTGATGGAGTTCCTCTTCAAGCGAGAGAAATATTCGAGCGCTGCTCCCTGGAGATGCTCGACGAAGAGGAGACAGTAGCCGGTGTCCTTTTTTCTGTCCCATAGTTTGGCCCTACACATTGCGATCTGGAAGGTCTACATATGCGGTTTTGGGTCACTTGTTTCATCGTATACATGGATTTTGATCTTTCTGGGATCTGAAACCCTCGTTTCACTGATACGAGCAGTGAACGGAGTTTTCCGGGCTTCTTCGAGGAGTCTATCGATATCTAGAATGGCACTTGTGGCATGGTAAAAATTCAAAATGGATTGGATGACAATTTAGCGGAACGGACAATCAATCAATGGATTGACCAAAACAGACGTGTCCAACCCGCCAGATGCCAAGTTGAACGGACCAAGCCCAACTCGCCATCATCCGAGTTGGACCAGCTCGTCCAACTCGCCTAATGGAGAGTTGGTTCAGCACCATCCGTGTTGGTTCCAGTCAATACCTCTTTTGAACCTCGACCACACTGTCTCTTGTTTCGTTTCGATTGGAGTTACCGTTGGAACTTTACGATAAAAACCATAAAGACTTGTTTTCTTTTATGAATTCAAATGGTTCGTATAAAACGGAAACAATTGAATTAACACCAAAGTTTCCTAAATTATACGAGTAATTTGAAATATTTTCAAAACCGACGTCGTACCGAAGATTTTCTCTCGTTAAGATCGTAAAACCGTTTAAGTCAAAAACGTCCTGAAAAGTTCTAAAACGCGTATAAGAGCCCACTTACGGTTTTAGATGGGTCAAGCCCAAGGATACTATGACGGTTTATCAATTATTCGCAGGAGAAGATAATATCATGTTTCGCGGGATAATCATGAATATCGAAGAAAAATGAAATATTTCTGAAAAGCAATAAACACAAATTGGGGGAAGAAAAGGAAACAGGAAACAGCCTTAAGAGGAGTATATAAGGAACACCAAGTTAGAGAGACGAGGACGCAAAATACACAAAAAACTTAGCACTTCGAGAGATTTAGGCAATTTTCCGTTTTCTATTCTTGAGCTGCTACTCAACTAGGTTAACAAAGTCTTAGATGGTTAGAACTAAGGAGTTCGCCAACAGCTCTTACGGCAGTGGCTTTACCTGTTATAACGCTCATTCACGAATTTTGTATAAAATGTTCATTCCTCTCTTTCGTTTTAATCGATTATTTACTTCGACTGTTTTCATTGTCTTATCAGAAATCTGGGACCTCTAGGGAAGTTAGGGCTTCTTAACTTTCCTTATTTTGCGGAAATCGAAAAAGCGAATTTCAGTTCCTACAATTTGGCGCTATAAGAAGGGGGGGTACGAATTAATCTAACTCTATTGACGTCAAACCAACTGACAAACTCGCAACAATGGAGGCATCGGTGACGAAGTCAACACTCCAGCAATGAACGTTACAGCGGTTAACGTTGTTGCCAACACCACAGCATTCAAGGAGGTGAAAATATGTTCTCCGCTTTTGAAAAGAAGTTGGACGAACAGGAAAAACTCATGGGATCTCTCGCTAAACAGGTCAAACCCTAACAGTGAGGACCCAAGTAGTTCGTCCTCGTGGAACCACTAGGGTTCGCGGGAGAAGACTCAATATCGCAACTCCACTTGACAGGCATGGTCACTCACGGGAAAATCCATCAAGACAAAATCCCAGCGAGACAACCTCTGCTCAAAAAAACTCTGAAAATCCTCCACCATTGGAGCATGAAAAATAGGAACACGAGGACAAACGTGTCGACTTGGTTCCCAGTGATCAGTCCGATAATTTAGAAGAAGACACTGACGTGCATCCGAGAAGGACAAGAATCCTCACGGCTCAGGAAGACTCCATGTTCGACAAACTAATGATTGAAGAAGAAGAAAAAATCTTCTGGATTAAACAGGAGAAACTAGCCGAAGAGAAGGCTCAGATCTCACGCAGAAAACACCGACAAAGTTGGGAACCGTTGGACATGATCTTGAGATTCGCGATCTCCGTGACTACATCACAAAAATAGCCATGGTATTAAAAGCAGTGAAATTTCAGATTCACCATGCTACTAGCGCGACACACGAAATCGATCGACTACTCGAGGAGGCTCGGAAAACACCCTTCACGGCTTGCATCACCGATACCAGAGTATCGGATCCTGGAAAGATCAAGGTACCCACCTACAACGGTACGACTGATCCAAGGCGCACCTACAAGCCACTTCAAGAAATGTGGGTATTAATAGCATCGGATTATAGCGTTTATTACAGTTATGCTATTGTATATTGACAGTTGCTTTTTTTATAGCGTTTTATCAATTTAAACGCTATATTTGTTATCGAGGGAAAATTATTTTTTTAGCCGCGTTAATTTGTTAAGTGTAGGTGTCTTACCATTGTAGATCCAAAAGTAAACGCTATAGTAAATGTAAAATATCTCAAATTTCAGACAAAAATCCAATGTTTAGCTTTATCCAATGTTTATCTCTATAACACATTTAGGCGCCAAATTCTTACTGAAAAATCACTTTTTGGCACCAAAACGTTTTGGTAAAAATATTTTTCTTTCTAAGTCATATCATTTATTTTCTTCTGAAGAAAAAAAATCCAATTATCTCCTCTTTCACATTTCATCACGAGAAATCAGCCGACGAATTCGAAGCGACAAACTTGATAAAAGAATCGAACGAGTTGCTTCTCTGTCTTCTGATGAATACTCCTCCTCCTTCCAATTTCACACTCACCGTCCCACCACCACCACAACACCATTGTTCGACCCTCTCCTTGTTCGTTTTTTTCATCATGCGCTGAAAGTTGAAAGCTTGAAGATGGTGTGGTTTCGAGCTGGTTCTAGTGTGACGAAGCTTGATGTACAAAGGACCATGAATCAGGATGGTTCATACGGACGAGGACACGCTCCCTACCTTCTAAAAATCGTTCCTTTCACTCAATCCTTTACAGACCAAACCCTAAAAGACCTGCTTATGTTCCTTTCACTAAACCCTTCACAAGTCTCTGTTCCTTCCTCTCCCATCGCCACTATCATATCATAGTCTCTCTCTCTCTCTCTCCAACTTCGATTGATTTTGATTTCAGGGTAGTGAAGCATTTAATGTTATGGTTTACGCTGAAGCTCAGACACGAGGACTTACTGTTTCCTCTCGTGTTAAAACGTAAGCTCTTTCTCTTAATCCTATATCTCTTTTTCAGATTCTGTTTTTTTTTTTTTTTTTGTGCTGTTTCCTCTCTGTTGTAGTTGTTGGTTCAATGTTAGTTCTTTTTGTTGTGCTTAAGTGGAGATTCTTGCAGTAACCATTTTTCCTGCTTACCTAGTGACCAATAACTCGGAACATAACTTATTCAAACAGTTCCTGAAGTTAGTAGGAATGTTAGCTTATCCTTAATTTGTAAATAGATAGTCATTGTTTTCTAATTACATTCGCTTTTTATCAACTCAACTTGGCTCTTCTTAGGCCAAAGATTCATCTGAGTAATCTGTTGGAAAATGGAGAGAGACATTCACTGATACCTTTATATGATTGATCCTTGTAGAGCAGATGAGTGGGACGTGAACAAATGGGCATGGGAAGGAGAATTGAAAGTGGTGAGCAAAGGAGAAGAATGCATTATTAAACTTGTAGATAAAACCACTGGGGAACTTTACGCTCAGGCCTTTCTGCGTGATGGTGAACCTTATCATGTAGAAAGCCGTTATCGACAGTAGCATGTAACTATAGAACTTAACATGGTCTTCTCAATGATTGTGCAGCTAGTCTAACATAGAAAAACTCTGTTTTTGACTTGTAGATATTTTGTTCTCCGAGTTGAAGAAAAAATAGGTACTTAGTTACTATAAAGATTTGTTATAGTTGTAGTAGTTGATTTTTGAGTTTACTTATTTGAAGCATTGCAGGTGGTCGTGCTCGATGCTTTTATTAGACTCGGGCTCTGGGAGAGAACTAAAGCATATGACTTCCAAACAGTACTACATGACCACATGAAGTAACGTTCCACTTTCAAAACTCCTAGTGTTCTTTGACATCTCTGAATCTTATCTCTTGTCTTTCTCTTTGCTAAAGGTACTTGAACAAGAAGAAAACAGCAGAAGAAATGGAAAAACACTTTCAATACACTTCATCTATCGATTACAACTTAAAGGAAGGAGAAACCATTGTTCTTCAACTAAAAAATGTAAGATTTACAAGTTATTGCGCTAGGTACATGTTCTGTTTCTTATTTTTTCACATTGAGATGATTGAAACAGAGGAATGATCAAGACACAAAGTCTAAGTTGGTGGATAAGAGTCTCAGTAATCTCAGTTGGAAGCAAAGGGATGTTCATGCTAATGCACATTACTCTGATCTCGCTCTTGTAACATGTGATGTCGATGAGATAGCTGCTGGTTCGAAGTCTAGCTTTGTTCATGCTGATGCACATGGCTATTGTTTGGTTTATATATATTTTGGATGCACATGACTAATTGATGGCTTATGTGAATCAGATGACAACAATTTATAATTTATGCAAATGGAGGAGGATAAAAAAAGAATGATATTTATAAAGGTTATGTTTAAAATTTTGATTTGTAAATAACATTTTTTATGACTGCTCAATAAATTTAAAATTTTATATAAAATGTTATATTTAATAATCAAATTATCGTTTATATATAAAGTACCTATTTAAATAAATTTAAGATATATATATATATATATATATATATATAATTATAGGGTTTGGAGTTCAGTGTTTTGGGTTTAATTAGATTTAATATTAAACTTTCATATTAGATTTAAAATTTGAAATTAAATCATAAAAATAGAGTTTAAAGATTTTTAATTAGAGTTTAAGATATATGATTAATTTAGGGTATGATATAGGTATCGTTTATGGTTTGGGGTTTGGGGTGTAGATTTAATTTTAAAGTTAGAATATAAAATATTAATTTTGAATTTAAAATTAAAATAATGATTAAAATAAGAAAATATTTAAATTTTAAGAGTTGTATTTAAAGTTTAGGGTTTAAACTCTAATCCTTAAACATAAACTTCAAAACTTCAATATTTCATAATATAACTTCAATATTAAATTTAAATTCAAAATTAAATCATTTAAAAAATTTAAGCACACATTTAAATTCTAGACCTTAAATGCTAAATCTTAAATCTACACCATAAATCTAATACCCTAAACTTATAACCCCTAAACATAATCTCTCTACTATAACCCCTAAACTATAAAGGTATGTGAGTGGTTTTTAGATTTTAGATTATAGATAAAGATAGAAATAAATGTTCGAGGGTTAGGTATAAGATTTGAAAATGTATGAATAATGTTTGTGTTTAAATTTAAGATTGAGTTTAGGTTGTTTAAAAAATTTGGAAGTTAAGAATGAATTTAGAGTTTAGGGTTTCAAATACCATGAATTTAAAGTTTTAAGAATGTATTTAGAGAAAAAATGAGTTTAAAGTTGATACCTTAAATCATAAAACCTAAACTTCAAAATTTATATCCAATCTAAAACTATATACTTAATTATATGCCCTAAATTCTATTTCATAATTCTATACCCTGAAATCTATTTCATAAACTATAATTTCAATTTATAAACCCCAAACATTACTAAAAAACTAAAATTTTAAATTCAAATGTAAATATTTGAATTTTATCTCAAATAATTTATGTACATTACAATTTTATCATTAATACTTTGTGTATTAAAACAAAATAGAATAGAAAAGTAACTAAAATTTTTGATTGGTAAAACAGCTGACCAATAATATAGAAGGTTGAGGATCAGCCCTTTTCAACAACCACCGTTGGATTAACCTAAATCTAATGGACAAGATCTATCTCCCTAATCTCTTCTCTTTTGTTCTTGGGTTAATTGGTGAGATATACATAATAAGTTGTGAAATTAAGAAACTAACCATATAAGGATTTTATGGGGAGCTGTGTCAATTTGACACAAAAATGGACAAAAAACTCCTTTTACGCGCGTGACTGTGTGCTTAATGCACAATTGACGAATTATACTATACCATATACATTAAACAAATAGTATAGAAAAATCAGTTCATAACAACTTTATTACAATATACATAATAGATATATGTGCACAGTTTTGAGAGAGAGAGAGAGAGAGAGAGAGAGAGAGAGAGAGAGAGAGAGAGAGAGAGAGAGAGAGAGAGAGAGAGAGAGAGAGAGAGAGAGAGAGAGAGAGAGAGGGAGAGGGAGAGGGAGAGGGAGAGGGAGAGGGAGAGGGAGAGGGAGAGGGAGAGGGAGAGGGAGAGGGAGAGGGAGAGGGAGAGAGAGAGAGAGAGAGAGGAGGGGGAGAGGGAGAGAGGGAGAGATTATATTGAAATATTGTAACGTACTATACTATGTCTTTGAAATAGAATAGTATATGTCATTTGCATTATACTATACATGATTATATATTGGTTGTGTGTGTGTGAGAGAGAAATTATATGTGCGTTTGGGTTTTGAGGAGAGAGAGGAAGAGGGAGAGAGAGCGAGAGAGAGGGAAAGAGAGCGAGAGAGAGGGAAAGGGAGAGAGTGAGAGTGAGAGAGAGAGAGAGAGTGTGTGGTGTGTGTGTGTGTGTGTGTGTGAGAGAGAGAGAGAGAGAGAGAGAGAGAGAGAGAGAGAGAGAGAGGGAGAGAGAGAGAGAGAGAGAGAGAGAGAGAGAGAGAGTGAGTGAGAGTGAGAGTGAGAGTGTGTGAGAGAGAGAGAGAGAGAGAGAGAGAGAGAGAGAGAGAGAGAGAGAGAGAGAGAGAGAGAGAGAGAGAGAGAGAGAGAGAGAGAGAGAGAGAGAGAGAGAGAGAGAGGGAGGGAGGGAGGGAGGGAGGGAGGGAGGGAGGGAGGGAGGGAGGGAGGGAGAGAGAAGGAGGGAGAGAGAAGGAGAGAGAGAGAGAGAGAGGGAGAGAGAGAGGGGGCTGGAGGGAGAAAGAAGGAGAGAGAGAGGGAGAGAGATAGATTATTTAATATATTATTCTATATGTATTGATCATATAGAGAGAGAGAGAGAGAGAGAGTGAGAGAGAGAGAGAGAGAAAGAGGGAGGGAGAGAGGGAGGGAGGGAGGGAGGGAGAAGGAGAGGGAGATAGATTATTTAATATATTATTCTATATGTATTGATCATATAGTATAAAATAGAATAAAATTTATACTTAATATATATTATATATGGTGTTAAAAAAATATTATATTTTAAAAAAAATTATTTATGTCATGTATATATGGTGATACACCATAGTTTCAATTTTAAAACTCATAGTTTATCATCATTTAATAAAAATATTTAAATATGGGTTATACTATAAGATTTATATAGAATAGTACGTAACTTTTATGTTAAATTTTATTTTATTGATTTATGAAAAATATATGTCGATTTGATTTTTTTAAACTATGGTATATGTAGAAAAATATCTATGTTTTTTAATATAATTTCTTGATTTGATTATATTAATACAAAAAAATATAGATCAAATGAATTAGAGGGGGAAGAAGAAAAAAAGAAAACAAAAAAAAGAGAAATTATGAAAATGAATGGTTATGATTGATTAGGGGTAAGAATTGTAATATTACATAATATATACACAATACTCTAACCATAAGTTTCATATGGTCATTTGTCAAATTATAATTGTTATTATAGTTATACAATGCAAATTCCCTTTGTTCTTCCCGTCCCTTTTTCTTCTCTTTTGTTTCCGCCTTTTTTTTTCTTCGTTAATCTCTCCACCAGACCTCGTCTCAGAGATCGTTTGATCTCCTCACCACCATGACACGTAAACCCACTTCACCTTCCTCTTATCTATTCTCTCTTTCTCTTCGTCTTCATGTATACTTGTAATTGATTTTTGTTTTGTTTACAGATCTAAGAAGGAGCATGGAAGGAGAAGAAGTGGTGTTACAGAGCTGCGTCTCCAGCCTCGTCTCTATCTCTCTCTCTCTTTCTCTCTTTCTCTCTGTGTTTAGATTCCAGTGTTGCTTTTATGTTCTTAGTTAAAAGAAGATGTGCCCAGAACGTCCATACCAGAGATCATCAGGTTCGATTCGGCCTTTATACCATCTAATTGAACGTTTATCTATGCAAAGTTTCTACCTTTGGATTCAGTTTGGGGTTTTGAAAATTCTGGAGCAATGGGTCTGAGAATAGCTTAAGGTGGTATATTTTGTATTGTTTTGCTTGTAAAGTTACAATCTTGATTGGTTAGTGATGTGGTTACAAGGTTTTGGAGAAACTTGATGCGACTCTTGATGTTGGTGGTGTGTATGATCCTGAGAGTGAACGTTATGACCATCACCAGTAAGGCTTCACTGAAGTGTTTGGTCATCAGTTTAATACCAAACTCAGCAGCGCAGGGCTTATCTATATGGTAAGAGGAATTACATTACATTCTTGTGATATTTGTGTGCTTGTAGAGACATTTGTGCTGATGCTTCTGCCTTTTAGCACTATGGCTTGGAGATAATTTCTAAGGAGCTTCAGCTTGATCAGAAACATCCTAATGTGCAAAGATTGTTTCTAGCTGTATACTAAAACTTCATTGAGGTAATCCAGAATTTGTTTGCTTAATTATAATATTTTTGGTTTTTATGGAGCTATTTTGGTCTTCGGTTTTCTTCTTGTGTGTATTAGGACGCTGAGAAGGAGAAGCTGTGGAGCCGGAAGATATCTTTCAGGTCGATGGTGAAGCCTGAAGAAGAGACATCCGTGAAGCCGAAGGAGTAGAGGTTGGGCTTGGAGAAGAAGAAGATGACTGGTTTTAGTTTTGTAATATTAGGTTTTGGTTTTGGTTTGGCTTAATTAGTTTTGTAAAATTAGGATTAGGTTTTGGTCAGGTTTAGTTTTGTAAAACTGATTTTAATAAATAAATATTTTTTTTAATATAAAATCTATTTGTAAATATTTTTAATAAATTTTCTGATAATTTAAAAATAAATTAATAACATGAGTCATTGCTATCTTTGTATAGGTAACATCAAACTAATGAGTTTTAATAATATTTGTATATCGTTATTATAAGTATTAACAATTCCATAGACAACACCGCTATTGTTGTTTATTTAATATAGCATACGACTGTTTTGCTATTAAAAGTGTCGGACCTATTATGACGGGCGATCTCAGAGCGTTTTAAGGAGCGCTATGGTAGTGATCTCATAGCATTTAACGTCCGCTAATAAAACTCATATTTCTTGTAGTGAGCCTAACTAATCATGATGGAAAGGGCAAAATTGAGATAAAACGAAAGAGACGCCGGCCATTGCCGCCTCTTCGTCGAGAACCTCCAAGGGGCAGCAGTCGAGTTGTTTTCCCGACTTAGGCGAAACTCGCTTGGAAGTTTCTGCCAACTCGCTTCAAAGTTTCTCAAAAAATACTCTATTTTCATAGATCGAGAAACCTCCGACATCGACATTTGGAGCCTGGCTCAAAAGAAAGACGAATATCTCCGCGACTTCATGAACATATTCTAAATCGTCATGTCCAGGGTTAGCGGAATAAGCGACAAGGTGGCCATAGATGAGCTCCGCAAAATGCTCTGGTACAAGTCAAAATTTAGGAAGTGGATAACCCTCTACAAACCGCGCACGATCCAAGATGTGCTCCACAAAGCCACAGACTACATCATCATCGAAGAAGAGACCAAGGTCTTGTCACAAAAGCATATGCCCATGAAGACATCCTCAAATGATTCGGCATCAGATCAGAAGACGAAAAGGAAAATCCCTCGTAACGACAAGTACGTCCATCACGGGGGGAAGATCTCCAGGGAGCGCATAACTATGTCATCAACTCCGGATCGGAACAAGGGCGGAAGACGAGCAACACAAGGATCCTAAATTCAAATTATGATGCGAACACCTCCTGTCACTTCCACCAGATCCAAGGTCACACGACTGTAAACTGCAAAGTTCTCGGGGCAAGGTTGGCTGTGAAGTTGCTCGCAGGAGAGCTCTCTGTTATAACGAGCGTAAATGATCTCATTCGCGATTCCGATCATCCCCTAAAGACTGATAAGACCCCGCGATCAGAGAACTCATCTCGGGGAAATCAGTCGAGCAAAAAATGTGGAAGGAGACACGATGAAAAGGGCAGCGACAAAAATCAACGCAGAATGAACATGATCATCGGAGGATCGCCGTACTACAGGTATACAGTTTCGTCGATCAAGTCCTATCAGCGGAAAGCTGAGTCAAGCATAAGCTGGCCAACCTGATCTCCATCCCGAAACGTCCCAAACAGATCCATTACCTTCAAAAAGAGGATCGTGGAAACGACCAGCCCCATTTTAACACCCCCGGACCATCTTAGGCCGGAACCCGAGATGACCCGATAATGCCATAATTATAGCTCGCCAAATAAGATCGACCATGAATCAAGAACAAATCAAGACTCTCGACCAACCAATTCCGGTTTGCTATGTCCTCGAGGCCATGGCCTAAGGCTTTGCAACCCGTACCATGGTATTCGAGTTGTGTCGACCCAGACAAGGTCTTATATCATTCAGCACAGAACCACGAATATAAACATTCTTTTATATATGATAGGTGGAAAGTGTCTTACAATACATTACAAAATATAAGAGTTCGAGCGCTCGGCCTAGTGCCAAAAGAAAATAAAAGTAATATATACAATCGAAAGCTTGTCCTTGCTTATTCTTATGCAACTTCAAATCTACACCGGTCGCCTACCGTTCTTCTTCCCTCTAAGCTTCCCACCTACTGGTTACCTGCATAGTAAAAGAGGGCATGAGTAATCGAAATTACTCAGTGAGTTCTCAAAATAAACAACAACAACCCCCCCCCCCCCCCTTCAGCCCATGCTTTAACAACAGCACACAAGCACAAATAAATATGCATACAAACAAACAATGTGGAAGAGTAAACGTGCAACTACTAATGCAATGCAACTAGTCTCACCACCGAGACCTAACAACACAAAAATGCAATCTAGACTCAACAACACAAAAACAAACAAACAAGAAAACAAACAAACAAAGCGCTCAAAGAATGGAGCCACATGCCACACATCCCGGGATCGCTTCACACCACGGAGCGCTAACCCTCCACCTTGAACACTCCCGACCACAAAAACTGGAGTTGGTCGGAAAACATCACTCCGATAATTTGGCTTCTCCCAATCTAACCCTGGCCGCATAATCATGCAGCGCTCGTCCATGGGTGCGACCCACTTCACGCAACGAGCCGTGGAGAGTAGGTAACTCCACCACTGCAGAACTTGTCTTCTCCCAATCTAACCCCAGGGTCCACATCATCAGAGAATTGGGCTTCTCCCAATCTAACCTCGAGATGGCCATATATTCTAGTCTAGGCGCAACAAAAAACCAACCAGCATGAGGGAGCTCCCCCTCAAACCTCCATGCAATGTGCACCTATACTAGATGCACAACACACACAAACACGTACTTGTGCTAGTCTAAACCAAAACACAAAATACAACCAGCATGAGGGAGCTCCACCTCTAACCTCCATGCAATGCTTAGTCTAGACCTAGCACAAGACAACTCACAAAAAAGACACACACTAAACAACTAGTAATGCATGCAACAATATCTACACACGCGACAAGAGAGAGTCTCACTCAAATCTCTTGCGGTTCAACACACTACAACGTCAAGATGATTATGAAATCCTACATGCATAAGTAAAACTATATCTAGACAACAAAAAAAACAAACATAACAATCACAACATGTGTGCAATTGGCACAAACTCTCCCAGGGCCCTGCAAAAAAAAAACCGATTAAATCTTGTCCCGGGTCTTCACTTAAGATCCGCCAATCAAACCTCCTTACCTGCATACATAAAAAAACAAAAACAAGTCTTTAGAACCCATCTTTCTAGGGTGATCACTCACGTTTTGGGATGAAGAAAATGAAAGGTAGGGGTCTGGTATTTATAGAGAAGGAGGGATGAGGCTGGTTGGACAAGTGGACTTTTGTGCATGAAGGTAAGTGGACATTTGTCCCACTCACCAAGCTTTCCTTGCAAGCTTCCCACATTCTAGAAAATTCAAAGCTTGGCCACCAAGTTTACACTCCCTTGCAAGGCAAGTCTCAGCTTCTAGAGGCCTTGTAACTTGGGCGCCAAGTCTTCTTCCCGGCCAATGAGAAAATGTCATGTGTACTCGCCACATCACCAATCGCAACCAATGGGTGTGCGCCACATCATCCCCATGTCATCTCTGGTCACCACTTTCTTGCCTCTTCATGAACTCCCAAAAGTTCTCATTTTAATGTGTTTAAGAAGAAAAACCCTTCCAAGATGCTCCCATTCCACTTCATTGCTCGAAAATAGCTAATCGAATCGACCGTTCTTGATTCGACCGTAACAAACTAGGTCATCCTCTATCTCTTGATTTCTCCTGGATTAACTTGGTTTTATCACGACCATATGTCCTATTAGTACTCCCTTGAGTTATCTAAACAAAGATACTCCTAGCTAACACATCTTCAAAATATCGCCTTCGTCCTCGTCGACCTTCGTTTTAGATGTATCGGCCAACTACACAATCTTTCCGATCAAGACAAAACTGCTTCGACCAAACCTCTATTTTTGATCCTCTGAAGTTTATGCAACTTATGTTTTCTCCATCTGAGAACTTTTATCTCTTCGACCATATCTACTCTAAGATATGGTCATTACACCCATAGCGACCCGCTCATTATCGATTTCGTAATCAGAGATCTCAAATTCGCCAAAATCCTCGTCGACACGGGAAGCACCGGTCCACGTCATCTTCTGTGAGACTCTCAAAAGGATGAACGTCGATCTGGGAGAATTCATACGAACACCAAAACCGTTAATCAGCTTTTCGAACAAAACATTGATGACTCTCGGATTGATCAAACTCCAAGTCATGGCAAAGGAAGTCACGAAAATCGTTGACTTTTCGATCGTTAACCACCCAGCCATCTACAAAGTCATTGGGAATGCCTTGGCTAAACGCCATGAAGGCAGTCCCATTGACATATCATCTAGGCATCCAATTCTTGACTCTTAACGGAATTGCCACAATCAAGGGATGCCAGAAGCAATCATGACTTATCTACTTACCCGAACATAATCTAAGGTAAGTCACAACCACCGCGACGGTAAAACCAAAACACACAAAGATAACTCAGCCATCAGCTGAAAAAACTTCGAAGAAAGATGATTCGACATCGTCTACTCAAGCAGCGATTGCGGACACCAAAACAAGAAAGTTTCTGAGCCTAACACCCAGACCCAACCGGAGGAGATAAACCCGGAAGAAGACATCGATCCAGCTACAACCAAGACCTTTGATGCAGGCACCGAGTAAACACACTCGCGGCACCAACTGAACTACGAGATTGCATGATCCTCGAAAGGGGTACGTAGGCAGCTCGTCAAAAGACGAGTCTGCTATCCCCCTCTCCAAAAAAGGAGGGGGGGGGGAGTGAGTATGTATACATAACTCGTATACTCCCACAATTTTCAATATTCGCCCTTGTACTCGACATTTTAAAGTTTCTTATGATAATAAGAAAATACAATAAGGATTTCCAGAAAGTCTCGCAAATCTCTTTATCCGCATAAACATCACAAGATGCGTTCGTAAATACCTAAGTACGAACGAAACATCTATCATATAATCCGGAAACAAAAATTATACGATAAAATCAGTCTATCGAAACTATTCAAACTTCAAAACAAAAAAAAAAAGTTTTCGTCAATAATTCACAAACATTTTTGGTCACACCGTCAAAATCGACCTCCGACCAAAACACGAGACAACCAATCTAAAACATTCAAATCCATCTTTCACGCAAGGTATATTTCCAGAAAACAAAGCGAGACACCGCGTAAAATCTTTGAACATATATCTCCAATCTTGAAACGTAAAAAAAGTCCAACCGCGACTCTAAACAAGCACTTGCTCTTACATCATATTCGTCGACTGGCCTTAGGGAATACACCAACCGTTCTCTAAAAGGATGAAAAATAGACCTTCCCATGGTCCTCATACATCTGACTAGGATAATAGTGCGCTATAAAAGAAATCCAATTTTTTTGTCAGCACTTCCAAAAGACTTAAAAAAAATTTTTGGAGAGATGCTCGATTCTTACCACACAAGTCATATAAGCTGAGAACCTATCGCAGACTTTAAATCAGTATGAATCGGGTTAACCCTACAGCAGATTAGTCATAAAAAAACCTTAAACCAAGAGTAAACCTAGGTCTTTCCCTAAACCCAGTGCACATGTGTATAACATCTCAAGGCATGGTTTCAAATCGATACGAGATCTTAAAACATATCCCTTCATTCATATCTAAACGATCACGAAACTTTGCAAAAATTTAGAAAATATTTCGAACATTCCTGTCTTAAATGAGCAACAAATGGAACGACTTACACATAGTTAGATATGAGACGACAACTCATACTCTTCTCTCCATACTCAATCAAAACAATCTAAGGTTCCATAAAATTGAGCATAGTTCATTCAACAAAGCCGCAAGGCGGAAAGGGACTAGAAGACACAAGTGGCCATTCCCAACAGTCTAACACAGCCAAACTCGGCCTAAGCAAATATAAAACAGGCCACATTCGGAAAGCATACTACAAACATAATGATGAAAGGGAACACTTTCCCATCAACCTCTTGAATGAGCAGTCGGGAACAAGGGCGGTTGGCTGGTTCACCTCACCAGTCTCGCCGAAGACTCCCATTCTAATTTCCTCCAAATCAGGAGACACGGGAATCGGAGTCCACTGATCCCAAATCCTCTCTTTGATATGGGGAATCATGGAGTCTCTATTCGCATTCCTATGCATGTGAATCAACTACTTTGCCATATCCTCTTCGTAAGAATACTCAGTGGCCTGCCTGAGATACCATCCACCAACGGCACCACGACACTCGTGGTAGTCACCAACGGAATTGTACGTCTAATTGAGCTCAACGAACTCTTTCGTGAACTGGATGCGACGGTTCTCTATGCTCCCAGCGATCTCCGTCTTGCCTCTCTAGTACGCTCGATGAGCCTCCGTTGCGGCCAACTCTCTCTCTCGGAAAGAGAATTCACTGCCATCTCACCCTTCAAGTGGAATAACTCTTTCTCGGCTGTCTTGGACTTAAACCAGGATGTGCGTGCCTCCAAATGACTCGCATTGAGAGCCTCATTCATGATAAGGAAACCCTGCAAAATTTCAGATTTAACAAAAATTATTGGGAAAAAAAACCCGAAAGCAAGGACTAACCCAGTAAGCATCCTCCATGCTTTCGCAAACTGTGGCGACTCGACGGGCTCACTCCCGGTCAAGGGAATCCCAAAATCAAAGAATTTTTTGAGGTCGGAACCAAAAGTGTCGAACTCCGGTGCATAGACCCGATCAGCACCACTTCAACTGGGTTTCCCATCGAAAAAGTGTGGAACATGTTGTCCGAAAGAAACTCCAATATGTCAATGGCATCTCCATCCCCGTTCCCGGAAACGTGTTTGCCCTTAGGATATCTTGACCTAATCCTCAGAATTTCGAAAGGAACAAACTCTTCCATACTCGGCTCCGATTCTTCTTCAACCGATAAGTCGTGCTGGAGTCGAAATGATGATACGCTGCCGCAAGACGAAATCATCTCGGAGAAAAGTGGCCCCAATAATAAGGACCGCCCAGAAGAAGATCCCTAACAACAGGCAGGTCAACAGGAAACGAGGGCAGAGTATTAGTAACTGCAAAACCAAGAAAGTGAGTACGAGGTTAGATATCTTCAAAACAAAAAATACCAACGTATATCTAATCAAGATAACCTTTCGGCACCATCTACTATTAAAAATAGGAATGCATCTGTCATCAACGGACGCACTCTCTATGCGCACAAAAAAATAGCTCTTTTGATACTTTATATAGCCTATTTATTACTAGTTTTAGGCCATGTTATAAGCTCTATTTAGGGTTATTATGTGTGTCTAGGCTATGTTTTGAGTTATTTACAGGTCCAATTACTTTTTGGAGATATATGGAGATACTCGGAATTTTTGGATCATTTAGAAGAGAATAATCCGTAGCTGATCATTGAGAGAGTCGAAGTACAAGATAGTCGTCGATTGACGACACAACCTTGTCACCGACTGATGGTACAATACCAAGATCGATCAATGCTGATCACATGACATCGATAGATGGCAAATTCGCAGACAGCAGATGCCAAGCCCAAGTTAGAGACAAGGAACAAGATTACTCCTGAACGAGTTTTGACCTAGAATTTAGGGTTTTATATTTATACTTTATGTATTACATCGAAAAGAAGAGAGCAAAGGATGCGTGTGCGCAAGGGTGCACAAGCATTCTATTATAGTTTCAGAGTTTTTAGCGAATATCCATCAGGACAAATCCCACCGAGACAACCTCTGCTCAAAAAAACTCTGAAAATCCTCCACCACTGGAGCATGGAAAAGAGGAACACGAGGACAAACGTGTCGACTTAGATCCCAGCGATCATTCAGATAATTTAGAAGAAGACGCACGGCTCAGGAAGACTCCCTGTTCGACAAACCAATGATTGAAGAAGAAGAAAACATCTTCTTGATTGAACCAGAGAAACTAGCCGAAGAGGAGGCTCAGATTACACGAAGAAAACACCGACGAGGTCGGAAGACCGTTGGACATGATCTTGGGATTCGTGATCTCTGTGACTACATCACAAAAACAGCCGAGGAAGTAAAAGCGGTGAAATCTCAGATTCACTATGCTACTAGCGCCGCGCCCGAAATCGATCGACTACTCGAGGAGGCTAGGAAAACAACCTTTTCGGCTCGCATCACCGATACCATAGTATCGGATTCTGGAAAGGTCAAGGTACCCACCTACAATGGTACAAATGATCCAAGGCGCACCTACAAGCCTTCCTGATCATGATGGGAAGGGAAAAAATGAGATAAGCGAAAGAGACGCCGGCCATTGCCGCCTCTTCGTTGAGAACCTCCAAGGGGCAGCACTCGAGTTGTTCTCCTGACTTAGGCGAAACTCCCTTGGAAGTTTCCGGCAACTCTCTTTGAAGTTTCTCATGAAATACTCTATTTTCATAGATCGAGAAACCTTCGACATCAACCTTTGGAGCCTGGCTCAAAAGGAAGATGAACATCTCTGCGACTTCATGAATAGATTCAAAATCGTCATGTCCAGGGTTAGCGGAATAAGCGACAAGGTGGCCATAGATGCGCTCCGCAAAATGCTCTAGTACAAGTCAAAATTTAGGTAGTGGATAACCCTCGACAAACCGCGCAAGATCCAAGATGTGCTCCACAAAGCCACAAACTACATCATCATCGAAGAAGAGACCAAGGTCTTGTCACAAAAGCATATGCCCATTAAGACATCCTCAAAAGATTCGGCATCAGATCAGAAGATGAAAAGGAAAAACCCTCTTAACGACGAGGACGCCCATCACATGGTGGAAGATCTCAAGGGAGCGCATAACTATGTCATCAATTCCGGATCGGAACAAGGGCGGAAGACGGGCAACACATGGACCCAAAATTCAAATTACGTTGTGAACACCTTTTGTCACTTCCACCAGATCCAAGGTCTCACGACTGTCAACTGCAAAGTTCTCGGGGAAAGGTTGTCTGTGAAGTTGCTCGCATGAGATCTCTTTGATATAACGAGCGTAAAGGATCTCATCCGCGATTCTGATCACCCCCTAAAGACTGATAAGACCCTGCGATCAGAGAACTCATCTCGGGGAAATAAGTCGAGCGAAAAATATGGAAGGAGACACGACGAAAAGGGCAACTGACGTGAGTGTGTTTTTAGGTTTTAATAGTGTAATAATATCATAAACAAACAGCATTCAAATTAACCCTTGTTTCTAACACACAATACAATAATACTCTTGTCAAGAGAGATCGAGTGTAGTACATAGGGATCAAATCCACAAACAACAGATGCACAGAATAGATTTCTTATTTCTAAAGGCTAAGCTAGGTAACTATATATATTGGGAGCAAGTAATCAGGTCAAGGAAATATTCCATATTAGAAGGTATAAATGCAATATGGAAATATGCTAATAATGTAAATATAGAAATATGCTAGTAACGTAAATATGGAAATATGCTAGTAATGTAAATATGGAAATATGCTAGATCTTGGGTTTAAGGCAAGTGGATTATAATAGATAGAAGTTAAAGGTATTAAATCATGGAACTCGAAACCTAATGTAAAAGACACCAGCGCTCGCATGTGCGCCTAATCTATTGACCAAGTCCTATGCCTCAACTCTCGCTTGTTGACACGGAATGACCGTCGATCGATGGCAATGATCCTGCGTCAATCGATGGTTTCTTGATTCAAGAGTTATGACCTAGTTTGATAAGTTCACAAGATTGACTAAATAAACTCTCGTTTGTTTCTAACAACGTAGCTCAACAGAATAGATTCTGGTAGTAGACCATGCTCTCGCTTGCTCCTAACTATCATATTATCATGGTTTTAGATAGCTACTCTAGAACACAAGCAATAAACACAATTATATTAATAGATCTAATAATGACCTTAACAATTCTATTGTGTGGCTAATCCATCGGTACCATTGATAAACCCTAAACCTAGTTGATGACTAGTCAGGCATAATTGAAGTAAGAATATAGATCTAAATAAAATGCATAGATAGAATATTGGGGTTTCAAACACACTTAGAATAAACTAGCACACTTAGCTAGCACTAACTAAAAGAAAACTAGTACACAAAAATAACACTCCAATATCACCCTTTAGAATGGTGCAATATATAAAGTATAAATATAAACCCCTAAAGTCAAGGTCAAAACTCGTCCAAGGGTAATCATGTATTCTTGTGTCATGTCTCTAACTTGGGCTTGAAAGTCGGCAGTCTACGAACTGGAAATTCGATCGATGGTAGATGGGCAACATAGTTCGATTTTGGTCATGTAACATTGGTCAACGGCTACGTTGTATCATCAATCGATTGTAATTTCGTACTTCAATTCTCTTCAATGATCAGATCTAAATGCTCCAAAAAGCTCCAAGTATCTCCATATATCTCCAAAATGTACCTTGACCTGTAAAGACCTCAAAACATAGCCTAGACACACATAAAAGACCCTAAATATAGCCAATAACATGGTCTAAAACTGGTAATAAATAGGTTATATCAACTCCCCCAGACTTAACCTTTTGCTTGTCCTCAAGAAAACAAGCCTATGAAAGATGTTTTGAAAAGCGAAGACTCACATATTATCTAAGTATAACTGTCACCTTGCTTTATATACCCTATCCTAGTATAGCAACCAAATCTATTCTACCAAAAACTTAGCGAATACTAGTATGACTCGCCCCTCTACTGATTTCATTTCTTTGCATAAAATAAAGTGCAGTCTTTACCTTGGGAGTATCGATCAAGGGACACATGAACTCTTACCTCTGCAAGTATCTGAACACACATATAGCCTTCTCTAATTACTTTCCTCTCTATCTTCTCACTTCTTCTTAGTCAGTGTCTCCCTTGTTTTGAGGGTATCATTTTATTTTTTTAATTGACTGAGATATTTGGATAGACTTCCATGAATCAAACCCTAATGGTTTTTACCACCAAATTCTGTTCACTTTTTTTTGACCTTTATCTCTTTCTAGGATCATATTAATCAAACTTTAATGGTTGTAGCCACCAAATCCTGTTCGATTCTTTTTTAATCTGAAGGGGAGAGAGAGGGGAAACAGAAGCACAAAGACTTTTACCTTCCAGACTTGCAGAAGGAATCCGATCCAATGTATACCAAATCCCAAAGCAAGCAAATAATGTAAGAATTAGTGTTAGAAATCAGCTTCGGTTCCTCCAAACTTTCTAAGCTAGTGTCATAGTGGCAGGATTATCCACTTTGGTATCTCTAGTAATCTCTGCAAATAACCTTCTAAGAATAGTGCTTATAAATGGCTAGTCAATAATAAATCTTCATCATAGTCTTCTTCTTGACTCAATAATATTTTTTGAAAAAACTTATATAGATATAAATAACACTCAAAAACAATCAAATAGCATTAGCGAACATCCCGCAAACTTAAATTACATTGTCCCCAGTGTAATCCGCCTCAGATTGGTTAGAAAAATTAAATAATAAGTAATTAGCTGAAGTATAAAAATCGATACCTCTCTCTGTAAAAGAGCGTTGATCGATGGTGGGATATGGGTGTCGATCGATGCTAGACTTGTAAGTTCCTATTTCTTATAAAACTCAAAATACAATACAATATCAGGAATACCTCCCCCAGACTTAAACAACACTATCGTCAGTGTTATACAGTCTGAGATTGGGGAAGAATTAAATCATAAGGACTAATTTTAGTAAGGAAAAACTGATACACCTTCGTGCTGATGGTGACCGTCGATCGATACAGTTAAGTGCCTATCTATCGATGCGATGGTTAATCAGTGTTGGGCGATGCTCTATACAAATTGTCTTCCTCGATTCTTTTTTTCTGAATTCTGAAATAAATAAATACGGAAATTAGTAATAAATGAATAATAAAAACTAATTAAAACTTACTAAAGAGTGGGTCGCCTCCCACTCAGCGCTTGGTTAGAGTCTTAAGCTCCACATTGTGAATGCTCTGACTAGAAAGGAGGTTGATCAACACTTGGAAAAAAAGTGGCTACATCTTCGTTGCTTTTCTGAAACCATGTGCTAATGAAGTTTCTGATTGCCTCATCTCATCTGATTTTCTCATTCTTCATGATCATTCTAATAACCACTAGTGAATGCATTCTTCTTTGTAGACTTTCAATACTGCGCTGGAGCAATCGAAGTCTGGCAGCTGTAGTGTCTGACGTTTCCTCTAGTTTCTGAGAAACATCTTACCTTCATCAGGTACTGAGAAAACACAATATCAGAGAACCTTTCTTCTAAGTAGCGTTCTGCTGCGAACTTCTCCCTGTCGAACTCTGTATCGATCGATGGCTTATGGTTGCCGTTAATCGATGTCACTCCATCTTGTCTACTCGCATGTCTACTCGCATGTTTACTCTGAAAAGTATTCATGTCTTGCTTCATCTCATCCATGTGTGTAGTCAAATTCGTGAGGCATTTATCAATAGGATAGTAAACATCATCAAACCTTATATAGAAATCATCCAGTGACATCTCTTGAGCTTTGTAGATCTCACGCACAATATCATCAATCTCTTCTCTAATGTATGTTTCGTGCTTCTGCTCCGTGATATCGATCCATGCTGGTACCTGTGCGTCGATCAATGGCTGTTTCGGTTGTCCAAAGATATTTCCTTATCGTTCAGCCATTAGAAGGGCGTCTGCTACATCTTTCTTCGGTAAAGTTAGAATTCTCCCATAAAGACTTCGTGCATGTCTTTCCACATCTCTGAAAATTTCAAACTCATCTAGTCTAAGGTAACCAGCTTTTGTTTCTTCTGGTCCAAGTGAAGGGTCTGGTTTACGTTTGATGTTGTTTGATGGCCAAGATAGGCCGATTATTGATGCTGGATTGCCTACTCTTGCGTTCATTACCCAGCCAGGTTCATCCTTATCATAATCTGAGTCATACTCTTTGTAGGCTGCACCGTATCTTTGGCATGCCCAATTGGTGTCGATCGATGGTCTATGGTTACCATCAATCAATGCTCGATAATCAGACTGGTTCCCAAAAAGGTTTCCAGCTCCATTGGCCATTGCAAGTATATCTGCTACATCCTCCTTCGTGACGTTTAGAATTCTGCCATCCATAGCTCTTGCGTGACCATCTGGATCTCTCATAATACCGAACTCATCTGGTTGTAGATAACCAGCTTCTCTGTCGTGTTCTTCTGCTGAATCATGTTCGGGTTATGCTTCATTCTCAGTAAGCCATCGGTACTCGATCATCTCTTCTTTTCTGTAATGTTCATCGTATTTGAGGTGGGCTAGGTTGTAATCGTAACCAGCATGGTGGGTGTGGATTGTTTTTGTGGTATGGGTGTCGATCGATGTTGAAGAGTGGGTGTCGATTGATTGTTGATATGCAGGATTGTCGATTGATGCTAAGGGTTGGGTGTCGATCGATGCTCCATCTGCCGATTCCTTATTACACTCGTAATCGCAGAAACATGTGGCCACAAGCTCTGCATCATTACATAATTCGATCAGGGTAGCCTTGTTCTTGTTTTTAACAGGTTCATAAAAGATATTTTTATCAATTAGAGATAAATACAACCTGTTTAATTGCATGTCGCATATGCCTCCCACGGTAGCCATGAAAGCTCTCCCAAGTAGTAATGAAAAGTTCCAATCTATCCTGATGTCGATTACATGAAAGTCTACTGGGACTAGGGTGTTGTTAATCTGTACTGGAACATCTTTACCATCCCTCCTGTGTTTACTTTTGAGCAGTCCACAAACGTGAATGAACATGGTTTCTATGTCATCATCTGTTTCCCTTGTTTCCCTGAAAAACATCCACAATCTGTGAGTATAATAAGCTTCTTCAAAAGATATATCTAAAGGAATTTTAAAAACTCTTTTAGCAAAGCCATCCATCTCCTTTTCATTGCCTTCTTTGCGTAGATGTTTTGAGATATTTTGCCTCCTCCATGAATGTCCCTCGTCTTCTCTATCAAGATCTGTAGATTCAGATGTGTTTATATTATGTTCTGGAATTGTTGTTGCTGGACGCACAAACAGACTTGCGTTGAGGTTGGGCAATCAGACTGGGTTTCCACGCTGTCGATCGATGCTAGGCAGGGAGTATCGATCGATTCCTTCGTTTCAATGTCGATCGAGAATGTGAACATGGTTTCGATCAATGTTAGTTGATTCACATGAGGCTATCGGTTCTGTGGGTTTGACCGTCAGTTGATGCTCGTTGTCTTGCATCGATCGACGCGGATGGGAATTGCTGAGTGATATAGAGTTTTCTACACGAAAGTTGCTGTCTTTGGTTTTCACTTCCTGCCAGAAATACTCATCAATTAATGCATTGACGTGGTGCCCTTTCCCAGTCTCCATCTTCTCCTTAATCAGGCTCTCATGTCTCTTAATGGTCTCACTTGTTTGCATCACTTGGTTCTCCAACTTCTTCACGTGGGTGTTGAGGTTTTCGAAATTGTTGTTGAGGTTGAGGAACATACCATCTATCTTTCCGTTGAAATCCACAGTCATCTTTTGCTGTCCCTATATGACTCTATCAACCATAGCTTCAATCTTGCTTCCTTGAGTTTCTGGACGAGGATTTTGATAGTAGGAAGATCCATATGTCATGTCATTGTTGAATGGATTTCTCTGTGAACTCTGATTAAAGTTACTCCTTTGACCAGCACCATAGGAGTTCCTGCTGAAACCTAGATTTCCTTGTCTCTGGAAACCATTCACATTGATGTAGTTCACATCCTCTTCTTTAGTCTCATCTTCTCCAAACTCTATCGCTTCCACCTCTGCAAAAGTAACTTGTTTTAAAAATTTGGACACTATCCAACTTTGCTTTTACCTATTCAATCTGCTCCTTGCTTATTGTTGGAGTTGATTTCTTCCTCTCAAAATCGGTATTCTTGGTACTGCTGTTAGATGCCAGATTCTCGATCAATCTTGTAGCTTCTTCAGGGCACCTAGTGCTGAAATTTCCTTCACTAGCTGTGTCCAAAGCCATCTGATACTGCAGTCCAATACCTCTGAAGAAAGTGCTAAGAAGTTGCACTTCATTGAACACATGATGTGGACTGTCTCTCTGGTATGACTTGAACCTGACCCATGAGTTTCTGAAAAACTCTGAAGGGTCTTGGGAAAAAGTAACAATTTTGCTCCTCAGGTCTTCTACTCTTGCGTCATCCAAAAAGTTACGCAAGAAAGCGTTCTTGATGTAAGTTCAGGATGTTAGAGATCATGGTGGTAGCTGCTTAAGCCAATATGAAGCTTCTCCAGCAAGTGAGTACTTGAAGAGCTTAAAGAAAAGATAGTCCTCAGGGACTCCATTGGCTTTAATAACACTCACTAGATTCTCAAATCGCTCCAGATGATCCATAGGGTGTTTGTGTCGCAACCCATGGTAAGGCGTATGCGCCACAAGTCCGGAGTAAGCGGGCTTCATCTCAAAATTGTTTCTCCGAAAAGCTGGAGGGCGAATATCGGATCTGTTGGCGTAGAAATGGTCTGGACGGTTGTAGTCAGCCAGCGTTCTCTGAGCATCTTGAGCGTTAGCTCCAAGTTGAGCTATTGCAGCGTCTGCTTCTGCTTTTGTATCAGTATCAAGGATTATAGTCCCTGATTATCTATCCTTTGACCTTCTTCATTACGCAGATAACCGTTGAGGTCATGCAAGTCTCCATTCTCATTCTGAACCACTATTATAGGCACAACCATCTGAACTCGTCTGCTGTTGTTGATCGATGTGGATTAGGTGCTGTTGATCGATGCTAGTTGATCAATGCCGGTCGATGGTAGAGTTCTGATGCCGGTCGATGCTATCCGTAAAAAGGTATCGGTCGATGCTGAATGTATTCCGTCGATCGATGCGCGTCGTCTTTCTTTGGGGATTGTGCGTTCGAGTTGTTGTGGGTCTGAGAACAGTAAGTCTTGTCCTTTGTTGCTCCTGGTACTCTTTTGCATGTACCTGAAAAACAAAGAAAAAGAAAAATCAGTAACTTTGAAAGTAACAAACCTAGACTAAAACCTAGAAAATAAATCTAATGGCGATTAATGTTCCCCAGCAACGGCGCTAAATTTAAGGTGATGGTGTTTTTTATGTTCTAATAGGGTATAAATATCATAAATAAACAATTTTCAAATTAACCCTTAATCCTAACACACAAAATAATACTCTTGTCAAGAGAGATCACATGTAGTACTTAGGGATCGAATCCACATAAAACAAGGGCACACAATAGATTTCTTATTTCAAAAGACTAAGCTAGGTAATTATATATATTGGTAAAAAGTAATCAGGTCAAGGAAATATTCCTTATTAGAAGGGATAGATGCAATATGGAAATACGCTAATAATGTGAATATGGAAATATGCTAATAAACTAACTAGATGCAAATGTAAATATGCTAGATCTAGGGTTTCAGGAAAGGGATCATAATAGATAGAAGTTAAGGGTATTTAATCATGGAACTCAAAATCTAATGTAAAAGACACCAGCTCTCGCATGCCTGTCCAATATATTGACTAAGTCCAATGTCTCAGCTCTCGCTTGTTAACACGGAATGGCCATCGATCGATGGCAATGATCCTGCGTCGATTGATGGTTTCTTGAGTGAAGTTTTATGACCTAATTCGATAAGTTCAGTAGATTAACTAAATTAACTCTCGTTTGTTTCTAGCAACCTAGCTCAACAGAATAGATTCCGGTAGTAGACCATGATCTCGCTTGCGCCTAATAATCCTATTATCAGGTTCTAGTTAGCTAATCTAGAACACAAGCAATAAACAAAATTATATTAATACCATTTATAAACCCTAAATCAAGTTGGTAACTACTCAAACATAATTAAAGTAAGAATAATAATATGAATATAATGCATAGATAAAGTAATGGGGTTTCAATACAAATCTCTGTTAGGAGTTATGAATCTTCTCTCTGAATAAATCCTAAAACTATGGTGATGTGGTGCACACTTAGCCCCTTCACTCACACACTTTCTACACCTTACACCATAAAACCTAGCACACTTCTCTAGTGCAATACATAAAGTATAAATATAAAACCCTAAAGTCTAAGTCAGAACTCGTCCAAGGGTAATCTTGTAATCTTGGGTCATGTCTCTAAAATGGGCTTGAAAGTCGGTTATCTGCGAATCGGACATCGATCAATGGCAGATGTGCAACATCGATCGATCTTGGTCATGTAACATCGCTCGACGCCAACGCTGTATCGTCGATCAATGCTAATCTTGTACTTTGACTCTCTCTATGATCAGGTACGGATTATTCTCCTCTAAATGCTCTAAAAGCTCCAAGTATCTCCATATATCTCCAAAACGTACCTGGACCTACCTCAAAACATAGCCTAACACACACATAACAGACCATAAATAGAGCCTATAACATGGTCTAAAACTGGTAATAAATAGGCTATATCAGCTTGTCCAAGCTAACACAACGTCAGATTCGGGTACGGGTTGAGAAGCCGTAGGCTTTAATCTGACGGGAGGTGTCAGTGGTCGGATTGGCCTAGTCACGAATTGCACTCTTTGTGACCTTGGCCGGTTCGTTCCTAACCTGTCATGTAGCGCTTCTGAACCTTGATAGATAGTTGGGCCGTCGGTCATGTTCTTGTTTGATTGTTGGCCAGTAGTTCGACCTATACCTAGAACGGTTTAGGGGTGTTACATATAGACTCTAAAATTAGAATCACAGAATAATGGAACTTGACTTAGGAATATTAGGCCTTAAAAATGATTTTTTTAGCCTGGAATATCCATGGTCGAACCTTAAGAACTTCACTGGATTAAGTGTCCGGGTTAGGGTGCTTTACAATGCGCTCTCGGAAGCTTCATTGTTGTAAGCCATGGCACAAGTAAATAACAATTGAAGAAGAGAGAAAAGGGATTTTCTACCATGTGATAATTTATTGATTGAGTAAGAAAGTAAGGAATTTGAAAGCTTACTCCACATACTTACAGAAAAAAGGGATTTACTATTCATCCTTGGACTTTTAGGCATCGATTCCGCCTAACTTACCTTACACCTAACATCTCGCCAAAACGCTTCGGCAATTCTTGCAAGCTGGGGGATAACTGTTGGGGTCAAAAAAGGTCACGACGAAATCGATGCCTGAAAGTTACCGTGGAAAAAAGTTATCTCTCCCTCGCTGAAAAAAAAAAAATCCTCGTATCTGAACTCCTTATCGCCTAACCCATCTTGTCCTGGCTAACGAATCAAGACAGGCAATCGAGGAAAAAACTAAGTCACTTCGAAGTCAAATCCCCTGAGGGCGACTAGAGGCACCCTACATCTTGTCTCCATGGGCAACTAAACCTTTGGCAAAGTCAATTCGCTCACGGGCGAGTAGACGAACACAACGTCTAGTTGCCTGTAGACTAGACTCACCACCAAGTCTAGCCACCCATGGGATACTAGATTATTGGCAAAGTCTAGTTGCCCATGGGCGACTAGACGCACCCCACATCTAGTTACCTATGGGCGATTAGAATCTCCGTAAACTCTAGTCAACCGTGGGCGAATAACCGCGTGCAAACGTCTAGTCGCCCATGGTAGACTAGACCATATCCTCTTCATCAATCTCTCCTTTGAATCTTGAGTAGGATGTTTCTTGTTTCATCTCGATTGGAGTTGCCGTTGAAGTTTTATGATAAAAATTGCGAAGATTTGTTTTCTCGTAAAACTCCAAGTCGATCGAATAAAACAATAATGGTTAACTTAAACACCATTTTTTCTCGAATATACGGTTGGCTTATTATTTTGCGGATCCATAATCTTGGAATCATGCGAAGGACGATTTCTCCGAAAGAAATCGTAATAATCGCTAAAATTGCAAAACGACCCGAGAGGGTCTAAAACCCGATTAAATCCCACTTACGATCTTAGACGAGAATGAGCCCAACGATAATGACGTTCTACCAAATATCAAGATAATGGTCAAAATTCCAAGATAATTATGGAAAACGAGAAGATAAGGAAGATTTTCGCAGAAGAATAAACTCGAATAGGGGGAAAGAAAAGGAAAGTGCCTACTTATAACCAGTATTGGGAAACTGGTTATGTCCTCAATTAGACTCAGCCTTTTATCCTGATTCTTGGCTTGTTGGATCCATAAATGATCCCTCTTCAAGTCCATAATGGATTTTGGCTCGGGCCGCTCCTTGGTTGGGCTGAGATTCTCCTTTAAGGACTGATATTCGCAGATGGATGCCCTGGAGAACCTATTATTTGTAAATCCATATCTCCTTGCTCCGTGAATATTTTCTGGTAATTCGAAGCCTCAGTGCTTCTTTGATGAGTGTATGATCCGTGAAAATTGTTTTAACGTATAAATACCTCCTGGTTCTTAATATATTCTCCTTTTACTGTACCTCTATCACTGGAACCTCTAAACTGGTTGGTATGGACAGTTTTGTGAGAATCTGGTTGAGCTGATGGTTTGATGGCCGCATCATTTGGAGACTTTCGTGAATTTCAAGGTTCCGTGGGTGCCTTGTGGTGCACGCAGGATAGCAACTACAACTTCAAGGCTGAGTAGGCAACGATGTCGAGGCATCTAGTTGACCTTTCCAACACGGAATCGACGATCCCTCAGATTAAGAAGACAATTTGGGAGCATTGGGCCCCGATTCCCATTTTTCTTGACTCAGAGGAGGTTAATACTGAGGCTGCGGGAGTGGACGTCGAGGTTGAGCAGAATGTGAATCCACTGAGAATGGTCGTGACCTGCCTCAGCTTATGCTCGGCTAAGTAGTAAAGTCGTGATTGCTTCTGACATCCACTGACTGCGGTAATTCCGTTTGGAGTCGGGAAATTGATGCCTAGATGATATGTCGAAGAGACTGCCTTCATGGTGTTCATCCAAGGCGTTCCCATAATGACTTTGTAAATGGATGGGTGGTTGACGACCGCGAAGTCAAGAATATTTCTTACTTCCTTTGCCACGACTGGGAGTTTGATCGACCCAAGAGTCACCGATGTTATGCCGGAGAAACCGGTTAACGGTTTTGGCATTGGTATGACTTCTCCCAGCTTGATTTTCATCCTTTTGAGAGTGTCACAGAAGAATACGTTGAAAGTTCTTCCCGTGTCCACGAGGATTCTAGTGACTTCGAGATCTCTGATTACGAGATCGATAACGAGTGGGTCGCTGTGGGGCTGGTCGATTCCACGAAGCTTCCTCTTCTTCGAAGGTAATGACTCTGTTTGGAACGTTGAGTTGATGTAACCTTGCCCAGCTGTGCAATCAACAAAAACTACTCGAGTTGGAACATGAAGAAGCATGTGATGGAGAAAGACCAACCAGAGCTCAATGGGGAGTTTGGAGACTATTTCACTCCATAAACTGACCATGATGAGTATTCTAGTCAAGTCAAAACCAGTCCAGTTCGTGGAGTTACAAGAGATGTTCAAAGAATTCACTTACTCTGTCATATTGGTTCATGGAGGTTGAGTAGTGGAGACCAGTTTGTCCAGCTTGCACTTGACTTAATTTTCCGCTCATAGGATCTGATCGATGAAACCGTATCGCTGTAGTACTGTGACATTCTGATGATCATGTTCAATCTGTGACGATTGTTTTCGCTGCCCTTTTCGTCGTTCCTCCTTCCTCATTTTCCGCCCGACTGATTTCCCCGAGATGAGTTCTCTGATTGTTGGGTCATATCAGTCTTTGGGGGACGATCGGACTCGCGGATGAGGTCCTTTATGCTCGTTATATCGGAGAGCTCTCCTGCGAGCAAATTCGCAGCCACCCTTGCTCCAAGAACTTTGCAGTTGATGGTCGTGTGACCTAGGTTCTGGTGGAAGTCGCAGAAGGTGTTCTCATCGTAGTTTGAATTTTGGGTCCATTTGTTGCCCGTTTTCCGCCCTTGCTCAGATCCATAGTTGATGGCATAGTTATGCGCTTCCTGGAGATCCTCCCCCTCGTGATGGACGTACTTGTCGTTACGAGGGTTTTTCTTTTTCGGCTTCTAATCTGATGTCGAATCTTTTGGGGGTGTCTTCTTCGGCTTATGCTCTTGGGACAAAACCTTGGTCTCTTCTTCGATGATGATGTAGTATGTGGCTTTACGGAGTGCATCCTGGATCGTGCGTGGTTTGTCGAGGGTTATCCACTTCCTGAATTTTGACTTGTACCAGAGCGTTTTGCGAAGTGCGTCTATGGCCACCTTTTCACTTATTCTGATAACCTTGTACATGACGATTTTGAATCTGTTCATGAAGTCGTAGAGAGGTTTGTCTTCCTTTTGAGACAGGCTCCAAAGGTCGGCGTCGAAGGTTTCTCAATCTATGAACATAGAGTACTGCTGGAGAAACTCCAAAGCGAGTTGGCCAAAAGTGTCGATGGATTTTCGCCTAAGTCGGGAGAACCACTCGAGCACCGCTTCTTGGAGGTTTTTGACGAAGAGTCGGAAATGCCCGCATCCTTTTTTTCTCTGAATTTTGCCCTTCCCATCGCGATCTGGAATGTTTGTAGCTGCTCCTTAGGATCAGTTGTACCGTTGTAGGTGGGTACCTTGATCTTTCCAGGATCCGATATTCTGGAATTGGTGATGCGAGCTGTTAGGGGTGTTTTCGAAGCCTCGTCGAGCCGTCGATCGATTTCTGGCGCGGCACTAGTAGCATGCTGAATCAGAGATTTCACCGCTCATACTTCCGCGGGCGTTTTCGTGATGTAATCACGGAGATAACAAATCTCAAGATCATCTCCAACGATCTTCCGACCCGTCCGTGTTTTCTGCGAGTGATCTGAGTCTGCTCTTTGGCTAGTTTCTCTTGTTCTGCCAAGAAGATTTTTTCTTCTTCTTCCGCCATGGTTTTATCGAACAGGAGTATTCATGAGACGCGCGGCTTCTTGTCCTTCTCGGATGCACGTAAGAGTCTTCTTTCAAATTATCGGACTGAACGCTGTGTATTTCGTGTCCCTTTCTCTCTATCTTGGTGTTCCTTATATACTCCTCTCAAGGCGGTTCCCTCTTCTGCCCCCAAGTCGTTTTTATCAACTTGCGGAAATATACCATTTTTCTTCGATCTTCAAGATTATCCTTTGAAACTTGACAAATATCGTTCGGACTTGACATTTATCTTCCGGACTTGACATTTGTCTTCTCATGCGAACAATATATAAACCGTCATAGTATCCTTGGGCTCGATCCCATCTAAAACCATAAGTGGGTTCTTAGCCGCGTCTTAGACCCTTTTGGGCCATTTTTTTACTTAAAAACATTTTTCCGATCTTTATGAGAGAAAACCTCCGGTACGACTCCGGTTTTGTAAATAGTTCAGATTACTCGTTTAGATGAGGCAACTTTGGTGCTAAGTCAACCGTTGTTGTTTTGTACAAACCATTTGAATTCCTGAGAGTAAAAAATTCTTTACGGTTTTAATCTTAAAGTTCCAACGGTAATTATAATAGAGACGAGACAATAGAGGGTGTGATCGAGGTTCAAAAGAGGTATTGATTGAAGCTGAGACAGATGGTGCTGGTCCAACTCGCCAGACGGCGAGCTGGTCATGGTCGATCTAAGTTGCCTGATGGCGAGTTGGAAGGGGACGGTCAAACTCACCATCAGGCGAGTTGGTCGAGCAATCCCAATTTTCCCGATGGAGAGTTTGGCGGTGACAGTCCAACACGCCATTTCAACTTTCCGTTGGGCGGTTTGGCCATGGTTGCTTCGGTTGTTCCGTTGCTTGATTATCCTTTCTGATAACTTGTCGTTCAATCCTTTTTAAATGTGTACAAGCTTGCAGTTGTGGTTTCCAACTCTTTTTTCTTTTTAAATGTTCTTTCAGGAATTTGTAGCAATTGATTCCGTTGTGGCCAATTTTGACCCCAACATATCCCTTCACGAAAATCTTCCTTATCCTCTTGATCTTTCATGATTATCTTGGAAACTTGACATTTATCTTCTTTTCCATTTATCTTTTGCGGAAATCAAGTAAACTGTCATTTTAGTTTAGGCTCATTGTCATCTAAAATCATAAGTGGGATTTTATCGTGTTATAGACTTTTTCAGGCCGTCTTTCGATTTATCATTTTTACAATTTATGTCAGAGAAATCGCCATCCATAAGATGTTGGTTTCTATACCGTTGGATCATTTCGATCAAGACACGAAGGAGGGAACAAATTTTTTCAACATCAATTCTGATTGAGAAGAAATATGGATCAATTTGATTAAGACTCGAAGGAGAGGATGACAAGGAGGAGACGGTTTCTTCGCCCATGGTTGACGATACTCGGTTCATGTCTAGTTTTCCACGGACAATGAGACTTGGTGATGGTCTCGTCGTCCGTATTCGACGAGATGTGGGACGTGTCTCGTCGCCTTGGGCGACAAAACTGGATGATAGTCTTGTCACCCGTGGGCGACAAGATACGAGACTTGGTACGTGTCTCGTCACCCATGGGTGACAAGGCTTGATGATGGTCTCATTGCACGTGGACATCGGAGGATCCGGTTCCTTGGTCACATCTTGTTCGATTATGGTGTCTCGGTAGACCCGAAAAATATTGTATGTACGGTATTAGGCTTGACCCAAGAATACCACGGAGGTGCAACGATTTATTGGGATTGTGGGTTATTATAGGAAGTTTGTGAAGGGATCCACAAGCTTATCTCAGCTAGGAAAGGACGTGAATTTCACATGGTCTGAGGAGTGTGAGAGGAGTTTCTCTGCACTAAATGACATGTTGATTACTGCACCGTCCTTGTCCTACCTTAAGCGGATCAACATTATGTTGTGTACACGGACGGGTCCATCATAGAACTACGTTTTGTGTTGACAGAGCATGGAAAGTTCATTGCCTGTGCGTGAAGAAAATTAAGGGAACATGAGTGGAACTATTGGACCCATGACCTGGAGATGGCTGCGGTAGTGTTCACCCTAAAGATTTGGCGGTCATATTTGTATGGAGCCAAGGTTCAAATACTTACAGACCAGAAGAGTCTTAAATATATATTCATTCAGCCGGAGATGAACTTGAGGCAAACGAGGTGGTTGAATTTTGTATCTGACTATGATTTGTACATAGCTTATCATGCGCGAAAGGCCAAATTTGGTGACTGGCGCCTTGAGCCAGAGAAGTGAAGATGTATCAACTGAACGGGAGGCGGATGAGTTGGAAGGGATTGTACAGGTCCTGCACATTAACACATTGGCTGGTACTGATGAGCCTTTGGGTTTAGAGGCTGCAGACCAGGCCGACCTCCATACCAAGCTTCTTAATGCACAGAATTTAGATGAGAACCTCATGAAGGTTGCAGCTAATAACAACACAAACCACCAGACGACAAGTAATGGTAACATCCTGGCAATGGGCGGGTTAGTGTACCAAGATAGGAGACGAAAGGAAGAGATTATGAGGCAAGATCATAAGTCTAAGTTCTCTATTCATCCATGTATTAACAAGATTTATCGAGATATGAAGAGGTACTATCACTAGGTTTGGATGAAGACTGTTGTGGACGAGTGGGTGGTGAAGTGTCGAACTTGCCAGCACGTCAAGGCCGAGCATCAAGTGTCTAGTGTGTTGCTCAGAGTGTTCTTATTCCGGAATGGAAGTTGGATCACATCTCGATGGAGTTTGTGACATGCTTACCTAGGACCAGGAATAAGAAGGATGTGGTCTGGGTTGTGGTGGATCAACAAACAAAGTCGTCACACTTCCCAGCCAACAAGAAGACTGATGGCGTCAATAGGATTGTATGCTTGTACATGAATGAGATTGTACGTCCGCATGGTGTTCCGGCTAGTATTGTTTCAGATTGAGATTCACAATTCACGTCTTATTTCTGGAAGGATTTCCTAAAAGCCTTGGGAACTAGAGTGAACATTAGTATAGCCTATCATCCACATACGGATGGACAGTCAGAACGAACCACCCAAACATTGGAAGACATGTTGCGAGCATGCGCCTTGGACTGGAGTGATTCCTTGGAAAGACATTTTCCCTTGGTGAAGTTTGCTTAAAACAACAGTTTCCATATGAGTAACGTCATGTCGCCATATGAAGCTTTATATTTGGACAGGCGCATGAAGCATCTTGAGTTTGAGGTCGATGATTTGGTATATCTCAAGATGATAGCATTCAAAGGACGGACTAGAGTTTCTAGAAGAAGGAAGCTAGACTCGAGGTACTTAGGTCCATTCAGGATTATTGAGAGGGTGGGTGTGACACCCCCGATCTGGTCTAAGTACAAGTTGACTTGACCAGCCATGCAACAATCAAACAAGAACATGCACAGCCAATCACTAGTAACTTAAACCAAACCGAGAGGCCACAATGAGTACCTCAACGATTAAGCTAAAGTTTCCGGAACAGATCCAGGTACCTTAGGCCAATCGCCTAAGTACACATATCCTATTAGGTACAACCCAAGGCTTTCCAACTCGACTGAGTAATACCCAATAGTTAGTTCGTCCGAAAAATGACTAATATCATATGGAACTCGTAGTTAAAGAAAGATTCTTTAATACATTATATAATATTCTTTCAAAGCATCTTACAAATTGTTACAGATTAATCGAGATTTTTGGTCAACAAACTTCAGACATTATATATATCAAAACTACTTTGCAAGGATACTAAAACGACCGCTGGCTAATGTTGTTCCTTCCCGTCCTAGAGTAAAGGTCTCCCGCCTATTGGTTACCTGCATCACAAATGAGTCATAAGTAACTAGTTTACTCAGTGAGTCTAATCTCGCACCCCGAACACATATCAATAATATCCCGAGCCGTTAACTCCATTTGTATGCAGTGGAAATGTATTCCCTAATTATTATAAATATAGATATAAGGCATATCATTCTATCGATGTGAATCATATCTTAAACATCACCTCCATGTCACCCGCCCTTCACTCATATATAAATATAGTATATATATACTAGACCCGATAAAACACAAAGGCTAACCGAGCCTAGTGACTTAACATTACCATCATCCTCGAATGTCCTTATGAACATTAGAGACTACATATTCATGCAGTATACGGCCTCCAGGGTGCTACCCCATCATTGTGTCTTGATGACCTTGTTCTATTCACAGGACAAAGTCACGGTAATGCGGGAACTTTAGGGAGAGTGTATATGATAAGACTTCACATGATTCATATTCACATACTTAATAATATAACTATATATTAGTACTTGAAAGCAAGTATTAAGGCTCAGGATAAACCTCAAAGAATAATTCATAATAATCCTTAAGTGTTTACACAAGGTAAACCCTTCATATTTCAATATAGATTAAAATACTTTGCTTATCAGTCAACAATATTAAGTATGCAGTCAAGTAATACTCATTCATAACTCATCAACATCTATCTAGACTCACCTTTGAATCCATGAGATTGGCTAAAGAAGGCTAGACACGAGCTGAAGCTAATCACACTCCACTTCCAGTACACTTTAGATTCAGATCGATCACATGGACGAGTCCGGCTGGTCACCACTCTCCTTGACAATCTGAATTCAGACCAAGAGACTAAATGGCTCCAAGGATCGACTGTACTGCTAGCTTAACTCCTCAACTAAGTACTGAGAGTATACGGTTCAGTGGATGGGATCAAATGGATGCTTAAGTCTTCACTCATCTACTGTCCTAGAATAGAACCGTTCGGATCATAAGATCGCCAGTCCAACAAAATAGTTCAAGGCTAAACAGTTCACTAAGCTTGGTCAGTTCAGCTCTGCTCCTAACAATTCAGTTCAACTCAAACTAGATGAGTACGTGACAAGATCAGACAGTAGACAGCTCGGGTCAGATCAGTTCAAGACAAGATAAAATCTGTTTGATTCAAAACATCATGAATCCAACAGTTTGGTTCAAGCTAAACAACTTAAATCAATTTAGTTCAAGCTCGGTTCTACTCATCCTAGATCAGATCATCTCTGTTCAGAAAAGTTGGATTCAGGACAAGATAAGTTCAGTTCAACTTAGGTATGATCAGTTCACATCAGTTTAGCTGGCGGTTCAAAGAGATATATCCAAACTGAAACTAAACAAGACCGAGCCGTAAAACACCTTAAACAACTGGTCCGAAGAAGACTTAAGCTAAACATGAACCAACACTGACCAAATACTGACTGAGGCAAGAAGATGAAGCATACCCAAAATTCAAACGGTTAGATGGACTCAGATGGTTCTCTTCTTCAAGATTAGGTCACCGCTGGATTGTTTTCAAAGAGACATCATGCTTTGGTTCACATCAGAAACAGAACAAGAGCTAGAGTTTAATATGGATATCTCACCTTCTGATCTTCCACACAACAACAAAATGAACTAGAGGATGGTAGAAAATTGTCCAAGATGTTTTCAGAATTTTCTCCACTACAGGAAATAAGGGTTTTAATAGCAATGTAAGATAGCGGAAAAGAAGTTTGTGCTATTGTATTTTGGTGGCTGGAAATATAATAGTGTTTCTCTAACTAAAACGCTATTATATATGGAGCGGCAAAATGAAATTTTCAAGCGCCTATCTTTTTGGGATTTTGATCTTGATATTATAGCACTGAGAAAGAATAATCGTTATGGTATCCTCGATCGCTAATATTTTTATTAAAACCCGCGAAACAAAATTTTTGGGGAAGATATATCTTTTGACCAAACCAAAGGTGTTCTTCGTTTGCATTTTCTCTCCCAAGGTGTTCTTCGTGAGACCCTTCTTCCAATTTCAGGTTCGTCTTCTATTAACCCTCTTGTTCTTCAATCTCTGTCTCGATTTTCCATTATCTTTCTCTTTAACTTGCATGCATCATTAAAATTAATTCATTGCTTATTATCTCAATAGACTTGTATCGTCTTCCACTTTACAATCTACAGTAAGAACCAAGTAGTAATTTTGTTTTTTTAGGAACAAATTAACATGGGGCCGAAGACACGAGGAGGAATAGTTAGAAGAAGCAGACGTTCCCAAAGTCTGGAAGTAGAAACAGAATTCATTAATCCAATCAGAACCAAAATCCGTAAGTTAAATAAGAGAAAAGAAGTTGCTATTGAAGAAGAAAACATTGAGATAAGGCAAGAAGGTGCTGACGAAGAAGGAACAAAGGTTTCTCAAGATGTTATGCAGAAAGAAGTTCCTGAATTTAATGAGGAGGATGGTGATGGTGATGAAGTTCCAGAGGTAGAAATTGAAGAGGATGAGAATGCCATTGTTGAAGAACCTTCTACAGAAGCTGAGAATGGCATTGCTGAAGAACAGTCTCAGCCTACAGAAGCTGAGAATGGAGTTACTCAAGAACCTTCTTAGCCGAGAGAAGCTAACATGGAAGCTGAGAATGGAGTTACTCAAGAACCTTCTCAGCGGAGAGAAGCTGACATGGAAGCTGAGAATGGCATTTCAGGAGCAGAAGCATCGCCATCTGATGGAAAACCAAAGAAGAAAAGAGGACCCACAAAGATCCGTAAAGTGGCCAAGGATCATCAAGAGAAGGTTTCTGTGTCATTCACTGAGCTTGGCGAACATGTAGGTCCTGGATCAGTGACACTTTCATCGTTCCTTGGACCCTTTGTTCGTGAACACGTGACTGTACTTCTTGATGATTGGAGGAATCTTGATAAGCAGACAAAGGACACACTATGGGAGGAAATTCAGGTATATATATATATACGCTTAAGTCTATTGTATAATGTCTATTGTATAATGTCTTTGTAAGGATTATAATGTGTGGCATTTGAATACATTACTGCAGGCGAGGTTTGATTTGAAAGAAGAGTGGAAAAAAGATTCAGTCTTCAAATAGATGGGTTGTTTGTGGAGATCTGGAAAGTCAAGGCTTGTATCACAACTGCGAAAAGCAAAAAGTCCAACAGAGAGAGCAGCTCTGAAACCAAGCAACATTCGATCTGTTCAAGTTTGGAGCGCTTGGGTTAAGAGTAGGACTTCGTCAGTGTTTAAGGTGAAATATACAGAGCATTTGGTTTTTAAGTGTTTATTTCGGAGATTTGATTGATGAAATTTGATTTAATGATATTATAGGCAAAGAGTGACAAGTACAGAGCACTTAGGAGAGCTCAGATTCCTCACACCACTAGTCGTAGAGGAATGAATTGTCTAGCTATTGAAATGGTAAGTAACAATATATAATTATATTAGATCTAATGATAGAACAAACTGATAAGTAAATCAATATATCACTTGTAGAAAAAAAAGAGTGCAGACCCTAAGAAGATTAGCCGGAGCAAGGTCTGGATAGCAGGACACACTCACTCCGATGGTAGACCTGTTAGACCTGAGTTTGCTGAAACCATTATAAGGTTTCAATATCTGATTAATTAAGTTACTCTTTTTGGTATTGAAAAGGACCATAACTTATATTGTGTTTGTCTCAGGAAAAAATACTTTCACTTGATAGTCAAATGGACTCCACATCCAGTGTTAATATAAAAGAAGATGCTATTAGTCAAGTGTTGGGAGTAGACAAACCTTGACGAGTCAGAGGGTTGGGAAGAGGGATTACTGCTACGAAGCTAGCATTCTTGTCAGCTATAGACTCCAAACTTGCAGACTTGGAAAGCGAGATTAAAGACTTGAAGAATCTGGTCCGTGACTTAGCTGGAAATAAGGTGAATTTTCTTTAGTTTTTACTGCTTATAAAATGTAGAATTTGCTTAAGTGATATAAAATATATGATTCATTTTATTTTTTGATAGAAAAACAATGATGATTTCGTTTCTCCTTCTGAGGCTAGTTATGGATACAAAGAAGGAACTAGAGTTCAATACTTGATTGGTGTGAGTCAAAAGATGTTGTTGTCGCTGAAGGAGAATTCTGCTCTTCTAAAGGTACATATAAGATTGGTCGTATTCCGATTGGTCCTAACGCCGTGGCGGTTGTTGTAAAGTCAGTATCAAACCTGAAGGAATATGTTTGGAGGCCAACTACGGATGTGCGTAATCTTAAGGAAGCAGTGGGATGCAAAATTCCATGGCCAATTGATACACTGATACTAGATAGTTCATCGAACAACCATCCAGTTTCCTCGGATGTGTTAGGATCAAAGGTAATTCCATTAGCAGGTATACTTAGTTTTGTATTTTTAAATTCAGCATCATCACTAACCATATAAATTATCAATTTAGCTTACTACTGTAGATGATCTTGAAAGGTGCAAAATCTACGATTGGGTTAAGGGCGTCGAGGTAATCGCTGAAGGTTTTATGGGTTTGAGTGACCCATATGAGCTGGTGAACAATGTTCCTTTGGGTCCGAATGCTGTAGTTCTGAGAGTTGCTAAGGTGATTAATGGGAAATCTTTTCTATGGAGGCCAACAAGTGACATGACAACAATGAGTGATGTTGTTAATGAAAAGATTGTATGGCCGCTCCATAATGTATCAGTAATTAAAGTTACTGACGATCAAGGCGAAGGTAGTGTCAGAAGGCCTTCGTTGGTAAATTTACAAACTTATTCTGTTTTGTAAATAATGTTACAACATTTTATTTAGATGTATTTGCTGTGATGTATTTGTTGTGCTTGTAGAGTCCAAGGGGCAGCACTAGTTCCACCCGACCGGGTGGTAAAAAGAAGTGCATCTTGTTGGACTTGAACAACTCAGGACGAATAGTCGCAGAAGGCAGAGTAAGTTCTACTGATCCATTAAGTGTTGTCCATCACGTCCCGTTAGGTCCCAATGCAAGTCCGGTCTGGGTTGAAGTGTCCTTGATTGAAGAAGTAGCTCTATGGAGACCAATCTCTTTTCTCACAGACATATCATATGTTGTGGGCAGCACAGTGGCTTGGCCAAATGATAAGATTATGTATGTTTAAAAACAAAGTGTATGTTTGATTGTACTCTTTTAGTTGTTAAGACATATTTATCGAGTATGCTTGTTCGGTTGTTAAGACATATTTCGTTTGGTTGTTAAGACATATTTTGTTTGGTTGTTAAGACATATTTCTAATAAGATTATGTAGGCTTGGCATATATGATCATATTTTTTATGGTTTAGAAATCAATATCCAAATTGTATAAAAATAAGTGGTCCATAAAAATTTATAAAAATAAGTGGTCCATAAAAATTTATAAATATAAATTATCCTTAAAAATTTATACATATTTTAGGGTTTATTTAGGGATTCAACCCTATTGTAACAAATTTAGAGATTCAACCCTATCATCATTTACGGATTATTTTTATGTTTTTTTAATAGTTTACAAATAAGTATAAAAATAAGAGGTTCATAAAAATTTATACAATTTGAAACGAATTTAGATTTTAGTGTTTATTTAGGGCTTCAACCCTATTGTAATGAATTTAGGGGTTCAACACTATTGTAACGAATTTAGGTATTCAACCCTATTGTAACGAATTTAAGAATTGAACCCTACTGTAACGAATTTAGGGATCAACCATATGATCATCTATTCTCCATATGGAGTGAACCGCAATACATTCTCGCACTATATACCACATAGGGATTCAACCCTATCATTATCTATTCTCCATATGGAGTAAACATTTGCAATTCAAACATACAAATAATATTTTTTAAAAATATTAAAACTAAAATTTATTAAAATTTGCAATTAATTATAATTAAGTTAAAAATTGAAATTGTGTTTATAATATAATTTCCCACCATTTTCATGCATTTTTGTAATTTAAAAATAAATTAATATAGTATTCTTCATTCAACCGATAAGAAGAAATTATTATCTTTCAATTTCCTTTTTTCCATCTCCATCGGAGATCTGTGTTCAATCTCCTTCTGCGCGCGATAACTCAAATCTAGGTTTAGTTCCATTCCATCATACGCCTTTGTTTCAAAAATCGAAGGTTTCAATCGATTTCCCTCAAATTTATATTGTTCTGATATGGAAAAAGCATGGGTTTGGCTTCCAAGGTAGTAATCTTTTCGAAATTTTAATTCATGAGATGTTCTTCTTTTGTACAAAATTTTTGTTCTGATTCTGATAAATTTTCCGATTAAATATATAGGGCTAGCCTCGAATATTTGGAAGGAGCAACGGGATTTGTTACTGCATCAGCGAGGAGGTTAGAAGATCCGACAGAAATATTATGTCCATGTACTCACTGCAGAAACCTTTCCCATCAAGTTCTAGACAAAGTAACGGAGCATCTTGTGATTAGGGGTATGGATAAGAAGTATATGAGGAGTTCTTGTTGGAATTTTCATGGTGGAAGAAGGTCCGATACGGCTGATAGTGTCCCTCAATCTGAAACTGAGGCTTATGGTTTGCTAAGGATCGCTTATTTTGATAGTGAACACGTGGAACCGCCATCCGATCACATTGGAGGAGAGCCTGTACATTGTGAACCTGATGAAGACTCTGAGTTTAGGAAAAAGTTGAGAGATGCTGAAACTCCATTGTACTTGACATGTAGCAAGGACACAAAAGTTTCTGCGATCATGGCCCTTTACCGCATCAAAGTAAAGAGTGGAATGTCAGAGGCTTACTTTGATCAGCTACTGTCGACATTACATGACATGCTACCAAAAGGAAATTTACTACCAAAGTCGACAGATTCGATTAAGAAATTCTTGAAGATTTTTGGGTTTGGCTACGATATGATTCATGCATGCAAGAACGATTGTATTCTCTATAGGAAGCAATATGATAAAATGGAAACCTGCCCAAGATGTAGTGCTTCTAGATGGGAAATTGATAAGCACAGTAATGAAGAAAAGAAAGGAATTCCAGTGAAGGTCCTAAGGTATTTTCCGATCAAAGACAGATTCAAGAGGATGTTTAGATCAGCAAGGATGGCTGAGGATTTGCGTTGGCATGCCAACAATGCTACTGAAGATGGTATAATGCGACATCCTGTTGACTCGTTCTCTTGGGCTCAGGTGAATAATAAGTGGCCAGAGTTTACTAGTGAAGCAAGAAACCTTCGACTCGGTCTGTCAACAGATGGGATGAATCCTTTCTCTATCCAGAACACAAAGTATAGTACAATGCCAGTGTTGTTAGTCAACTACAATTTGCCACCAACTCTGTGTATGAAGGCTGAGAACATCATGTTGACTATGTTGATCCCTGGACCAACGGCTCTGAGCAACAACATTGATGTTTATCTAGAACAACTGGTAGAAGACTTAAAAGAATTGTGGAGTGAGGGGATTCAGGTATACGACTCATTCCTGAAAGAGAAGTTTACACGAAAAGCTATGTTGTTCTGGACTATTAGCGACTATCCGGCTCTTGGGACTTTGGCAGGTTGTAAAGTTAAAGGGAAACAAGCATGCAATGTTTGTGGAAAGGATACACCAAATAGGTGGCTCAAGTTTAGTCGCAAGTATGTGTATTTGGGGAATAGGAAGCGACTAAGCCCTAGACATCACTACAGACGAAGGAAAGGATGGTTTAATAATACAGTAGAGAACGGGACTGCAAACATGATTCAAACCGGTGCAGAAATATTTGCAACACTAAAGTACTTCAGGAATGAATTTGGAAGACCTTTACCAAAGAAAAAAAAGGAAGGGAAATGTCTTGTCAGAAGATCAGGTGGCTGAAGACGAAGAGAATGACGAAACGAGTGAATGGAGGTGGAAGAAGCGATCAATATTCCTCAATTTACTGTACTGGAAGGTATTACAAGCTATTGTTAGACTGAGATAAGATTGTCACATTTTGTTTATCCTGATCATACTGTTTTCAATGTGTTAGGATTTGCCGGTGCGTCACAACATCGATGTGATGCACGTGGAAAAGAACTTGTCTGATGCATTATTATCAACACTGATGAAGAGTGCTAATTCAAAAGATGGCCTCAAAGCGAGACAGGACTTAGAAGATATTGGAATCCGGAAAAACTTGCACACATAGGTACGGGGAAAGAGATTCTACTTGCCTCCAGCATCTTATTGGCTCAGTAAGGAAGAGAAAAAAGATATTTTGTCAAAGGTTGTCTGCGTTCAGAGGCCCTGACGGCTACTGCGGTAATATTGCAAATAGTGTTTCAATTAACCCTCCTTTGATTGGGAGTCTTAAGTCCCATGATCATCATGTACTAATCCAAATCTGTTACCTGCTGCATTACGAGGGTTGCTTCCTAAAGGACCAAGAATTGCCGTAACTCGATTATGTAACTACTTCAACAGATTGTGTCAGTGTGCTATTGACGCGGAGAAGCTGATAACTTTGGAAAATGAGTTTGTGGAGACAATGTGCCAGCTCGAGCAGTTCTTTCCTCCATCGCTCTTCGATATCATGTTCCACCTTCCTATACTCCTAGCAAGAGAGGCACGTTTGGGAGGTCATGTGCACTTTCGTTGGATGTATCCATTTGAGAGATTTGTTTTCATTTTGTTTGATCGTAATTGTAAAATGTTTATTTCCTGAACTGGTTTTTCCGATCAATTGAGGTTTGTAACGAATATTTCTGTATTGTTTGAGTTGTATATACATGAAAACACTCAAGTCATATGTAAAGAATTTTGCTAGGCCAGAAGCATGTGTGGCTGAGGGGTACTTAGTTGGAGAATGCATAGCCTTTTGTTTAGAGTTCCTAAAGAATTATGTACCAGTTGAAGAAGTACTTAACCGTAATGAAGATCTTCAGTCTGATGGAATGGTTCTTGAAGGTCGGCCACTGCAAAAGGGAACGGAGTTTCTTCTTTCAGAAAAAGAAAGAGACATAGCACATCGATATGTTTTGATGAATATGGCAACTATGGATCCCTATGTTGAGTAAGTTCTACTTTCCCTCTCAAATACAGATTCTTTATCAGTCTGATAACTCTCTACTTTGTAAAATCAGGATGCATTTACAAGAACTTCAAGATAATGATGTTTGATTCGCAACAAATGAAACTTTGTTATGGAAACATCACACCCAACAATTCGCTGGATGGGTGAAGAATAAGGTTTGTACAACTTCACTACCTGTTTACTTTTCTGTTCACATAGCTCACAAAGTTTGACATCCTTGTTAGATACCTTCTAACTCAAAGGATCATTCTACGAAGCTGAGGTGGTTTGCCTGTGGACCAAGATTTACTGCTCTAACCCATAAAGGTTTTGTCATTAACGGGAACCGATTTCACATAGAATCCGTTAAGCAAAATACTCAGAATAGTGGAGTCACTTACGAAGCTTTCAGCATGTGTAGATCTTCTGCAAGAGATACAAGACATACAGTCGATATGGTCACATATTATGGAGTGCTAATAGAGATCATTCTCCTCGACTACCACATCTTCAGCGTTCCTTTATTCAAGTGTAATTGGGCGAACAGAGGCTACAGTGTTAAGGAAGAAGATGGTTTCACCCTTGTCAATCTTCATGTCAACCAAACGCCATATTTACAAGATCCATACATTCTACCATCACAAGCAAAACAGGTATTTTACTATAGAGAATATGAAGAATCGCCTTGGTATGTTGTTATGAGAGCACCACCGAGAGGATATCATGAACTCGAGATAGAGGAGGACGTTGTTGGAGCACCATTACCCGCACATGAATTTGATGATGCAGCGCAATTGTCTGATGATGGAAGCTTTTGTATTAGGGATGATTGTGATGGAATTATCGTTGCGGATTGATTTTGTTTGCATGGAAAATTAGTTGAGAATCGAGTATATTTTTTTGGTTTTTTGAATATTTTGATTTTCTTTGAAATTTAATTAGAATAAATTTTTATTTGACAATTTTTCGATTCTGTATTATTTTAAAATCAAAATATTAAATAAAATTTGTTATAAACAAAATGAAACAATTACATATAAAAAATGCAATGAAATATTCAAATATTGCTATTGATAAAGACGACAATAGTAATTACAAATTGCTATAGTAAAAATAAAAAACCGCTATATTTAAAAAGTTATAATATCATTTTCGTGGCGCTATAATAAAAGATTACAATTGCATAACTCGAATCGCTATTACTAATTAAATATCCATAGCACATAGAAAAACCGCTATGCAATGTACGAGACTTATTATCGCGGGCGATATTGGAGCGCTTTCTATAACGCTATGGTAACGTCTGATAGCGCTTTAGAGGTGCTATTAAAACCCGTATTTCCTGTAGTGCTCTAATTTTCCTATCAGTTTTTCTCTTCTTTCTCACTGATTTTGTCTGAAAATATTTCTATGGTTTTTCTTGTGGTAATGGACGACCAAGTAGCTGGAGAGAGAGTTAACTAGCAAGGAAGTTACTTCAGTTGAGGGTTTCACTCTACACAAGGCAAGGAAGGGAGAGGACAGGTGGTGACCTGTTTCATCACTCTCAGCAGCCAAGCTGATGTCCTTTCCCTCACATGAAGAAAGCTGCAACCAACTGAAGCAAGTAGCTTGTGACTTGCACGAGACTTACTTATTTACCAAGCAGGCAGGCAGCTTGTGACAATCACATGATCATTTAAATGAAGCAAGCAGGCAGGTTAGTGAAAGGCACAACACGGGTCAGGAACCATTCATGAAGCTGGTCGATAATCTTTGGACAGCTTTCGACTAAAAATTTATTGTCCGTTAATTCTCGTCCTGCTTTCGGATAAACTTGTCCAGCTTCAGTACAACTCGACCATAAGAGTTAACACTCGACCAGAACTCCCAGTGGGAGGCCTTTCGACCAGATGACAGTCCCGTCGAGACATTAATTCACCGGCTCAAGTACGTATTGTCGAATGACATATATATATGAGGCTTTGAAGCTTGAAAAGTATCCTTCCTTGGAGCTTCTCAATGCGTCACGGCGCCGCTTTGCCAAGAAATCATCTATTATAACGTAATTCAATGTGGTGCTTGCTGTCAAACTCAAATTTCTCTTTAATAGGCTAATGGCTTCTTTTCTCGGGCAATTACAGTCATGCAGTTGTTTGACAACTTGAGTCTCCAGCTTCTTCACATGGTGTTGAGCAGAAGGTTCAAACTTGTCATTACAGATTAGGCATTACAATATCAATTTCGCCAGCTGAAATCCACAGCCATTTTCTTCTAAGCGCTGCCTCAAGATACCTGAATAACCATGGATTCAAGTTTGCTTTGCTGTGAGTTTGCTGGATGGCAGTAATTCTGGTAAGTGAAGGTTCATAATTTATTGTGAAGCGCACTAGTTCCCTATTGTTGCTCGGAGGTTTTGGCATGGCAAACTTTTGGCTTGTTTGCTGAAATTACTTGCTGCTTGGCCAGTGGGCTTCAAAATTCGCTGTTGGCCATGTCTGATTCCAAACCTCTGACTCTGAAACCAGTACCACTGACGTAGTTCTTGTACGACCCGTCGGAGGGTTCTTTTACGGCACAACAAGGCCCGTGGCCTTACTCATTAATTCATTCGAAGAAAATATCCATTATTCGGGCATTTTAATTTCATATATACTTAAGCGTCATTTTGCGATATATGAGGTTCAATTTATATGTAGTAAGGGCAAATTCGATCGACCAAGCATTAATCAATAAGACTAAAGGTATTTGTGATAAATCATGGAATAGATGAGATTCAATAGCAAAAGTTTAAAGTTGTGTAAGCAATAGGCTATGGAGAAGTTTTTCGCTAACTGCAATCTACCACAAAAAGCCACAAATATTTGCCCACGGGCTCCTTAGGCTTTATCAAGATACAGCTTGAGTTCGGCTGAAACACACGGATTACTGCATAATATTATAAAAAAAAAAAAACAAATATTGTGTTCGGCATATTCCGATATGCTAAGACAAATGAATTTAAACATGTAGTAATTTGTTTAATCATATATTATCTTTCGAACTAACCTTAGATCATCATCTAATGACACTGGCTGCATTATACGGCAGAGACTTAATCTGATTGCCTATGATTGCAATGCTTCAAGCACTACGACTCCGGAACAAAGTACAGTGATCGATCTACAGTAATTCGGACGGGCAAAGTCGGCACAGGATCGCTAAACTGAAGCTGGCCAAGAGCACCTGATTCAGCATGTACTTTGCCTGAGCAAGTATAACCTGAGCTATTATAAGATTGAGAGAATGGGTGATTACAAAGCAAATAGATAGATATAGGATGTGATATTAATAGCTACACGACGCAAGGAACAACCCTGAAAATGGCCAATTGTCGCTTAGGCGAGTACAAACCTGTCACACCAGCTAAATCGTGTCGGGCGGCATGCACTCAAGTGCGTTCCCACATCTTTCTCCCTGAATCTGGTATATATCAGCTTGAACCAATCTCCTTCCGCGAGCACAAACCTCTTGCCAGGATGAACGCCCTCCCTAGTCGGTAGATCCTTGGTCTTGGTCATATAAATTGCTGCTGCTCTCTCCTCTCTCTTCTCAGCAGATTCTTCTCTCTCGTCTCTGTCTCTCTTATTGTATTCTGTATCTCGGTTGTAAGAAAGTTTTCGTTTTTCGCCTAAGGAAAGTGATGCCAAATCTAAAGCCCCAAGGGGGCAGAGAATATATATAGGAGAGGATGGTTCCGCCAAGCTTCCTTGGGCAAAAGGTTGAGCGCATTTGCTCGGCACGAAAAGAGTGGGCGCTTGTGCAATTTTGCACAGGGCCATTCGGCTACGGCAGCTAAGCTGTGCCGCTACCACCGATTCGCATAACGGTCATGAAACTTGGCCGGCTTAAACGGCACCGTGGGCGCATAACGGCTATCTTGGCACAATCATTTGCGCCAAATCTGGTGCAGATGGCAGGTTGCCATCTGGACGCCGCATGATCATTTCCGACACCAAGCCGGAGCCTGTCGTAGTAACCGTCTAGCCTTGGAGGGCCACGACAAGCAAGACTCGCAACACTCCATCCAGATGACTTGAGCTGATTTCCATCTTAACGTCGGTAGCAGGCTAGTGAGCTAGTCTTCTAGGCTGACGGCGGCTGTATATATATAGCTTGAGTAGAGCTAAGACCTGAGGCTACTAGTTAACTGCAGAGCTTGCCATGTCGCACTCGTCCAACCTCGTTTGAAACAGGCTTCGGCTCAGATCTCCGGCCTGAACTAATTTACACCTTTCTTAGTTAAGTCTAGCACGCTATGAAGGCCTTAACCATCATTCTGGACCATCTGGAACGTTGCCTTTTAGGTCATATTGATCAGACTTTGCTAAGATAAAAATTAACATTTACGCCTTCTCGGCACCATGGCCCGTATACCAAGTGATCCTATCTAGGTAAAGGGACATCTAAGTCGCCCCGCGCATTTTGCGATGATCGATTTCGTCCTCGAATGTCCGAACGCAAGTTCTTTCATCCATGGAGACTGATGCATTACATTAGATTGCCTGGCATCGTGGCTTTAGTTTCAAAATTGTTTATTCTGCTCATTACAGATCGGCAAACACTAGTCTTAAATTTGGATTGTCATTTTTTTTTTCCTTTTTTTTCTTCGCCGAGTTGGCTTTTTCCATCTGTCGCATGATCAGAACGACTTGTCTCCTAAGGTAAGGTTTGTAGCCCATATCAGTTAGGTACTCTATACAGAACTATGATGTTCCTGATCCGTAAAGGCATTTTCAGTGTTATTTGGATGCACGGAACACATTATGGAATGCCTCAATTAACGAATGGAAAGTTACCTTGTATGCCACCATATCCACGAGTAATACCTTCTTAAGACAGATATGATTTTGTTCTACGGTAAAATTCCAGTAAGTTCAGTTCTGGAAGATTGGACGAATCAAGACTTAAAAATAAAAATCGAAGGCCAGAGTGAATTAATGTCTTGGCGATGGGTAGCTACGTCATCGTGGTCGACTAAGGCTCCGTCACTGACAGTGCGCTCCGATCGTCTGTGTTAAATATTTGTGGTCCGGTTGTGCTCGTTCGATAAGGGGCTGTAGCAAGTTTATCGAGATGCAGGACAGAATTATACGGACAAGAATTTTTAGTCGAGTAAAGCTGTCGGCAAATAGATTTATCGACCAGCTTCAAGAATGGTTCCTGACTTGCGTCTTGGCGCTTTCACCACACTGGCTGCTTGATTCATTTAAATGATCATATGATTGTCAGCAAGCTGCTGCCTGCTTGGTTTGATCAAGTAAGGAAATCTTAGTGCAGAGTCACAAGCTAACTTGGAGCTTTCTTCATGTGAGTGGAGGGAAGGACAGAAGCATGGGCTGCTGAGAGTGATGAACAGGTCACACTGTCCTCTGCCGCTTCCCTGCCTTGTGATAGAGCGTAAACCGCTCACCTGAAGTAACTTCTCATATCTATTTAATCTCGCCTCTCTCAGATACTATGGGTCTTGTTACTATTAGCATAAGAAAAACGCAGAAAATATATTTTGCAAGAGAAAATCAGTGAGAGATAAGAGAGAGAAAAACTGAAGTAGAATATATTAGAGAAAATTCAGAAAACATCTTGGACAATTTTCCTACGCATAACGCTCTAGTTCATTCTGTTTGTTGTGTGGAAGATCAGAAGACGTGACGATATCGCAGAATAAACCGCTAGCTCATTGTTCTGTTTAGATGTGAAGCGAAGCCTTGATGCGCATCTTTGAAAACAGTCTAGACTGGGTGAGATTATCTTGAGGAAGAGAACCATCTGAGTCCATCTAACGCGTTGGAATTTCGCGGGTCAGACTTCACTCTTCTGCCTCAGTCCGTATTGTCAATACTGGTTCTTGTTTAGATTAAGTCTTGGTCGACTCAGTTGTTGTAAGCTCGTTTTATGACGGCTGCAGTCTTGTTGTTAGTTTGCCGGATTGTTGGATATAGTCTCTTTAAACCACTAGTCTAAACTGATGTGAACATGATCAGGACTCTAAGCCGAACTGAAACTTATGCTCGTCGCATGATTCCAACTATGTCTGAA